>JAHZND010003630.1:0-16613 GCA_027744115.1 Acrocyrtus sp. NNG-2020 | reverse complement strand
GATTTTGGTAGAATTTGTTATTTGGGGATCATCTTTATTTTTATTTCCATTTGGGAAATTGCGTATAATCCTTAATTACTTTTAAGTATTGGTCTCTGGTGTCCAAAACTGTCCCGGAATGTTATATGGATGAGAGGGAAGTTTAGAAAATTTGGGAATTTGGAAGTGTATTTTTTGTTTTTTATTATATTTTTAGATGAACACGTTCCTGGTTGTCCTGTCCTTGCGACACTTGCTGGCACTAAGGAAACTGTGGCGTGAGCCGTCTGGCTCCTCAGCTGATGTCCTGGATGAGCACAGTTTAGATGAGAAAGTGATTGGGAATGGGATCCGAGCATCTGCCATGCTACTACCTCTCCTGGCAGTAATGTGGTTCCTGGAGGTGGTTGCCCTCGAAAATGCCACCTCAATTTTCTTCCAGGTTGCCGCTGCAATTGCCAATATTGCTCTGGTAAGATTTTCTTTATTTCCTTTTTTCTCCTCGAAATGACCATTCAATGGCCCATATTTGTGGCCCAATGAACGCTTTTATAAACCATTCCTATTATCTCCGCTCCTACCGCGCCATTCAATGGCAAGAAAAGTTCAAATGGGTTCAGTAAAGTATAAGAAGAAATTTCATTCAATTGATAGATGAAGACGTGGGCAATTTTACTCCCCATAAATGTGGCCCGGTTGGCAATAACAAAAGAAGAAAAAAAATTGATTTCCGAAAAAAAATTTAAAGAGGATAAATGGGATTGTTTGCAGAGAGCCTTTCTTTGTTTTCAGATGCCAGTAAAAATCCCGCTTACAGGAGAAAAAGACGTAACCCCGCACACTGCGATAGATTTCGCTTGGGCTTCCTTTTCAATTAGAATAATGGGCCAAACGACGCTCCACCGCTTAGAGTTGCTTGTGCAGTCCCTACTTTATATTTATCTTTATGCAGAGGTCCTATATTTCCCAGAAGGGAAGCATAATGAAGATAAAGAGGTTGATGCGGGGGAAAATTCGATTTTGCTTTTTTTATTTACTTCCTTTTTATGGGATGGCACTTGCTCGATTTATGCATCGGCAACTACTCTCTTCCTGGGAAATGGGTATTGAGGAGGAGAAAAGGAGCAGGAGGTTACTTACTAATTCAGTAAAAAGGAAGAGCCGAAATATATGCGAGCTGTACCAAGTTGCGAAATTGTTTTATGGCAAGGCTCCTTCCTTCCCGCACAATAAAAATTGCTGTGGATCCAAGATGGATAGTTTACTGCATGGAAAATGGAAACGGAGCTTTCAGGGAGGAAAATGGAGTTAGTGAAGCGAATAAGATTCTTTTGCTGTTTCTTCCGTCACAAAAAAAGGATGAGTACAGAGTAGAGAGATCTACGCGCTTGAGAAATAGTGCAAAAAGATAATTTGGATGAATAAGTAGGCTTCTTGGGTTTGATTGACAGACATAAATAGAATTTAGCACGTTGTTACCACAAATAAATTAAGCAGTTAGAAAATAATTTCAAGATTGGATTGAGCGCTGAATTGACAATGCAATACTTTGCGCAAAATTATAATGAATAAAGTGGCAATAAAAACTGCAGCTTTGTAAACTTAAGCGCCGAAATTTAAAAAACTATATATTTAGGTAATGGTGAAATGACTAGGTGCAAGTGAAGTACGCTACTACCCGAGAAGCAAAAACCATATCAAGCAATGAAAAAAAAGAATCCAAATTTTCACGTTTACTAGTTCGACACAGTTTAGACTGTGTTTTTTAAAAATCGTGCCATTTTTCACTAGTCAATCGTACCAACATTTCATATCTCAGACGAGCTGATAAAAAGTATTGTTGGGGTAGTTGAATGTATGTACACGATGTAGCCAGTGAAAATCATAGTAAAATGAAAAATTTCATGAAAAGACTTTCAGATACGAAGAAAGCGCTACAAGCTACAATGTACAAGCTCAAAAATAAATATCCTTTCTTCCCGGCGTCTCCTGTCTCCTACCATATCCCGTTGTATTTTTCCGGTGCCATAAAAAAGCTTCGTTTTTTAAAAATAATATTGGTCCGTACTATGGTATATCCCAGGGAACACATCCGATTCATACATTGTTAATACGGAAGCATTTACACCGGAAATCCAGTGTGAAATCACTGCATGTTGTAGCTCCACTCAACATCTCAACATTCACGCACGCAGGGATATCCGTCCCTTTTAATTCTCTCCATTTCCCAGGATGATCCTTGAAAAAGATTCTACCTGACTATCCCATCACATATCCCTATTTCCAGGAAGTTTTCCAGCTCCTTCCCAAAATAGTAAAGGAGCTGGATGCCGAAGATAGGAAAATGTAAAAGAAGCGAGGCTAATCTTATCCTACTTATCGTCCACACACGATATTACAATGTGTGTTCCTGGGAGAAAAGTAAACTTTTCTTCCGATCACTGTGAAATTCGAGGAAGATGAGTGTACAGCGCATTAGAGTGAGTCTCGGGGAGAGCTTTACTATCCAATATATGGCGGTGATTACATGGCATAAAAAAGTTTCGAGACGAAAAAATATATTTTTTTTCGACGGGAGGAAAAAGATCCTCCACTAGGTAGTGAAGCTAGACTCCTTACGGTTGCTTTTACTGTTATCACAAATTGTCATTCAGGAGCAGCAGGAGAGCACAGGTCTTCCTTTTTTTGTTCGGAAAGGCCAAGATAAATTTTTTTCTTTAGTCTTCTGATAACGAGACCCACTCCCTAATAAGAATGTAATGATTATGGGATTTTAATTCAGCTCATTTCGCTTTCACCAAAGAAGAAAACTCTCCTTTTTTGGGGAGGTCGTATGGGGAAAATATATAGGAAAGGAATTGGTGAAGAAGCCATAGAGGAAAAAAGGTTATTTTCTTTCTTGCTGTCGGACGATGATTAAAAAGTTTTTTTTTCTGGATTATTTCCACATTAACAGAGCTGGCTGGTGATGTACTTCCTGGGAAATGAGATTTTGCCTGAGCTGTGGTGCCAGTTTTCTAAAGTGAGCCGGGCGAGCTCGATCCTCTCTATGGATGACCCTTGCGGAGGTTCATCTGTGCAGCCGAGTGCAGCTCACTTGTCCTTTGATAACGAACCGTTGCTTGGATTTGGAAATGCGGGGAGTGGCACTACATCATCTTCCAGGACGTCATCGATGATGATAGTGCCGTCAACATCGAAGGCTGCCACTGTGACAGGAAGTGCTCCCGCTGCAGCAGGAGCCGTTCCCACATCCGCGGCAGGGCCTTCCACATCAACGAGCACTAGCTTCTCAGCTATCGCCAAAAAATCGATGTCTGGTAAATACCCGTACTCCACTAACAAAAGGAACTTAGCGTCCGCCACCAACTCCGCGTCCACTACGCTCTCCTCCTCCTCCACCACCACAGGGCAGCAGCAAAGCGTCCCCTTTGCAGGTCCACTCCTCCCAGGTAAAAAGTCGCACAAAGGAGGCGGCGGGCTTCTCATGAAAAGCAAACCCAACTGGTCCCAGCCAGGCGGGCATGAGATTTACGAACTGAAACTAGATTCAATCAGCACCATTTGCAAATAGAACTAAATTTTAGAAGCACTCCACCGTGCAGTAGCGGAAACTTGAGTTCAGAATAGCCAAATCGAAAAATGATAAGTGAAAGTGATACCGAGAGTATAGGAAATGGGATATTTACGGGTTATAATTATAAATATATTTCCGAATCGTCACTATAATTAAAAATATTTAGTTAGGACTACATAACATGTTAACTGTATATAGCTATTGTACTCTCTTGCTCTTTACTGTCTAGTCTCAAAACAAAAAAAGATTTTTTATGCTATCTCTCTCTCTCTCTTCCAAACGTTTTACGCATGAAAGGCTAAAAAAACTACTAGAGAATATTATCTTTTTTAGGGTAAACAAACACGTTCTAGTTAATCAACTTTAGTAACAAGCAAAAAAATAATCTGGGGAGTGAAAGTGGAGCGAACCAGAAAGAAAATGATTGAATAGTGGCGTGTCATCGCGGTTGAGCAAACACCAGATAAATTAGAAATGAATAGGGAGGGAATGTGATGGGATAAATGTAATAAGTTCATTTGCGAGTTTACGACTTTGCCAGTATCCCTTTCAGGATTTTCTGTATTTTCAGTGCGGAGAAATAAAAATCAGATTCACGAGCGTATAGTTTCCTAGCTCTAATGCAATATCACATCACAGCATTTAGTGCGGAGCTAATGTTAGGCACGTAATCAATGTCACACGAAAATTATTTTCACTCATGCGAGAGGAAAAAACAAATGTGGAAAAAAAAAGTTTGTAATGGAAAAGTGCGAGATAATCACAGCCTGTGAAATGCGGGGCTACAAACTACAAGGTATAATAAATATCTTTTGCCAATATGAAAAAAACTTACAATTTACTTGTTTTTTCTTCATTTTTTGGATGGAAACATATTGGAAGCTAATTTGTATCCATTTTGCTGTCACAAAACACAATGGAGAGGCAGCCGGGCGTTTAGAGAAAAAACGAAAAGGCACACAGTTGGGACTGCGTGTTCCCCAAAATATGATATTTTTGTGGGAGTAATGAGCTAAAATGTCACTCAATTCGTAATCGCGCATTTCTAAAGATTTTCATCTTTCCAGATGGCACCCGAGATATTTTTATGGGGCTTCCGTGCTCATAAATGGAATGCCATAAAGCTCATTATGGAAAAGCCTTTGATGTATTTTTGGGAGAGATTTTAATCTCGGCAGCAAAACAAGCAACCTTTAGCTGATGATTGGCTTTGCCCAAAACAAGCAGTGCCATATTTTGCACAGCTATATACAAAATAGACGGAGCTAGGAGTAAGTTTAAAGGGCGCTGTTTAAAGTAAACTGGAGCCATCAACCATTCTGTGAGGGAAAGCTATTTGTCACGTTCCTCACAATGTGGCTCCTCCTCCCCGTTATTTTTCTTCGACTGGAAAAGCGAGAGAAAGGAGCACACTGCGCGGCATAGATTTATGAGAGATGTCAGTTCGAAGGATGTCAACTATTCCAATCTAGCGAGATTAGCTTCATAAATCAAAGTTTTTTTTAAAGGGAACGTATCAAAAAGTATAAAAAAGGCGGCTAAAAAAATATTGACAACAAGCAGCAGAAGCACAAGCTCAGGTACTTATATAGCTCACGAATTGAGTGCAAGTAGGAATGGAGATGTCACAAATTTATTTTCTTCTCGTTGCAGAAAAAAAAAGTTTGAAATTTAAACAATTTTTTTTCTCTTTTCCAGTGCAATTCTCCGAAAAATATATATATATAATTTTTTGGAGTAAACGTAGTTGCTGCTATTTGCGTTCCCTCCACTCCCAATTTTCCCGTTATCTTTAAACGGTTAGTGGAGGGAAGTTTCCCATTGCCCTGATAACTTATTTAGTGCTCCCTCTTCATTCACCAAACACGGATATATTTAGATACATTTATATTCATGTACTAACTTCTTTATTCCCAACAGCAATTTTTACGAGCTCTTCCTCCCCTACCTACCTAAAAAAGGAAGGTATCGCTGCGAAGGTCTCCCATGCTCACTCTTCCTATTTATCTGCCTATCCAAAAAAAGGCTCTTCGCGTAGGTACTCTCAGATCATGCTATGAATGCCGAAAGTTGAAAAAAAAAGTTTTGTGTAGCATTTTCCCTTTTTCCTATCTGTATCATTCTCCCAGTTTTTCGTACGTGGAGCACTTCTCAAGTGAAATTTTATGCAAACGGTTATTTTCTACGATAAAATTGTGACGTTCAGCATTTTCCCTTTTTTCTGCTCCTTGTTTGGAAACCAATTTCAAGTTCACTGTTGCTTTGTTGCAAAAAATATATATAATTTGGGATGGGGAAAAAGTGCTCACTTGTAAAGATATAGGGTTAGGCTTTGCGTTACGTTCATAGAAAAAAATGGTACACAACTTGTTGTGATCACAGCGCAGTTGGAATATTACAATTTTTCATTTTGCATACATTTTCTCCCGTTTTTTATATAATGCGGAGAATAAAAAGGGTTTGGAAGATTGAAATTGATACGAGCGTAAAAAAAGAAAATTTAGTTGAAGCACACTCACCAATTTATTATTGGATTGCACCTGTTTGGAGTAAGAGAAAAAAAAGTTGGAAAGTTGAGTAAATGGGAAAAGGTACATGCTAGCCAATCCACTCATTGTTTTATTTCGTGGAAAGTATCACAAATTATTTTTGTTTTTGTGGAAATGAGTCCTTTTTAAGTGCGCGGCTAGCATCAAGCATGCAAGACAAAAACATGCCAAAAAGTGGTACCACTTTACACTGCAGCGCATAATGGATTTGAAAAAATGATGATTACTTTCCTACACGTAAATGTCCCCAAGCACCCATCACAGCAGGAAAAGGGCAAGATGTGAGGTTATTCGCTGTGCTATGAAAAATAAAAAAGGCAAAGCTTTACAAAAAAACGAAAAAGCGATAAGTTTTTAGCTCCACAACATAACTGTAAGCGAAAAACTTTGCATTTTTCTTCGGGCAAGTCTTTCGGGAACTCTTTCAAATTAATGAAAATACCTGGAAATAGCATGGGAAGCTGATGCATTTTGCAATTTATTTTCCGGACAAGTGTATTCCTGTCAGAAAAGGCTGTTAATATTTAAAAAGATTTCGCAATAGTCACAGTAGCCTACATCTCCACGTCTTGTTTACGGGTGTCCCACAGCAGGTCACATTTCTCTCACCGCAGTACTAAACGCTGCCATTTGACCCACAAACAAGACAGCTCGTGAATTTTCCCGTACTGAAAATTTCTACCTGGTAACTGCTTCTCGCGGTGCGATGTAAATGATTTGATGACAATATGTTTTACGCCCACCTAGGAAAAAAACAATTTAATCGCTTTTGTAAAAGTAGGCCACTCTTCCTTATTGATAAGCATTTTGACAGCGCACATATTTAAATGTAGGTTATCTAATGGTAAGTTAAAAATTAGGGTTAAGTCAGCAAATGAAAATTTTAATAATTTTTGAAATGGACGCACTTGTCAAGTTGTCAATAAAGCCAAAGCTCGGCACAGACACAAACGGAGCAACGACTGCGATGATCACGAATTTATATTTTGCAGGTAGGAAGAGTCACAGTGTAAACTAAATTAAGTCAGAATTGATAAGGGTACAAAAACCAGAGTTTTTTTACGGAAATTTAGGTCAAACTTGAACTAGTCCATCTTCCTGTCAAGCCAAAAATAAAAAAAAGTGTTAAACGTGCCGAAACGGAAAAAGCTTGTGGCCAAAAAAGTAAAGCTAAAAAAGCAACACAGAAATGCACTCAAGTAAATGACTTTGCTTATTACACTTGCTGAAAAAAGATCCTATTATGGATAAATATGTAAAAATAATAAGCTAGTGCTACAAAAAAATCCTAAGCTGATTATTATTAGGCTTATGTTATGGAAAAAAATCTACTTGAAAATTCATGGGAAATTAACTCAACAGAAAATGGTGAAATGCGTGAAGCATCTCAAGAAAAAAAAACTGTAAAGTGAAGCAAGTTCCTTCATTCTGTAGAAAAGAAACTCCCGCGCGTTCTAGAATTAACGCCACTTTTGGTGATGAGCGGAATGAATAATTCTAGAGAAAAAAATGAAGAGAGTAAAAAAAGAGAGGAAGCACTGATTACAATTTTCACTCCTTTTAAGAAATGAAAATTTATAGGATCTCTGTCAGAAAAAAACGGGATATGCATAAGTAATAGCTCTTCTCTGTGTGTAGCTTACTCACTCATGCATACAAATTAGATAGCTGTAAAAATGCTAAAAAAAATTATATGAGAAAGCTATTCTGTAATTTTTCTTAAGGGATATTATGATATCTAAATAAGTATATTTCACTTTTCACTGCTGCTAGGATTATTACAAGACACCAGCAACACCGAAAAGTTCTGATACGCCCGGTTATGTTCCTCTGAAGGAAACTCTCCTCTCTCTTCCAGATGACAGGAGGGGGAGAGGGAAAAAACGAAAATTAATTATTCATAAATGTTATTAATCTGCATTAATGGCTAGAAACTAGGAGCAGAAGAGAAAAAAAAATATTCTCGTGTTTTTATCCAGCTGTAAAAATAAGTAAGGGAAAATTGTGAATAGAATGAATGGACAAATTTGGATAAAATTAGTGAACTGATTATGCTAGTGCTTGTTTTAGGAAATTAGGAGAAAATGTGTTTTAGTAGGTTGTAATGGAATGAAAGGACGCTGTACTCGTTTTTACTTGACAGGAATGTGTGAAAATGTATTCGAATTAAAGCGCCATATAAAATATTTGTGAAAGTTAAGCTAGACGTTAAAGTTTTAGGTCTAACTTGATGCGTTACTTGATTAGTGCGGATTATTAATAATTATATGTAATTGTGTTGTATCTTTTTGTAATAATAATTGGTAAACTACTAGCTGAATAGACAGAATTGAGATGAAACCAACAGCCGATAAGGAAATACTTGTATGGATGAATTAGATAAAATGAGCACAATTTGTAACAAGGTAAGCTAGTAAACTAGGTTAAAAATTGTAAGCATACTTAACGAAATAGGCGAGCTATATGTACATACATAGTAGTATAGTTACATCAAAATCGCCAAAGAAGTGAGAATTTTAAAAAATCCCACAAATTTTTGACTGGAAAAGTAAATCCTCCACATGTACATAATTCCCGAATGCGTGTAAAAGTTTTGCTACAGTACGATCGCGCTACAGATCTCAAGTAGGTAAGGTATTAAATGTAAGCTCTCTGATAGAAGACTTCACACTAATTTAAATACTGTTTTCTTCACTTTTCAGCACTCTCTTAGTCCATATTTCTAGATGTATTTGGAAAATATTTAGAGTAAAAATAATACCTAGTAGACCGTGTAAATATTCTACGTAAGAGTATTACTACAAAAAAAACTTTTTTCTCTGTGAAATTCTGTAATATAATAAAAAAAATTAAGTACGTACATAATGCGACGGAAATCTATGTGTAATGTCAAGTAACAACTCACTATTAAACAAAAAAGAATAAACGTATTATATTCTGTATTATAATGGAAGAGCGGATTCCCAGCTAAATGGACGACATACTGGACGAAAAAATATTTATTAATAATTTTATTTCATCAAACTTCTTTTCAATTTCACATCATTTGGAAACCACACTCACCCACGTCATTCCATTCCCAGTAGGTAACTTTTTTGTAGGTGAATTTTTTTTTAAAAAAAAGTTTCTGCGATTTAATGCCTAAAATCAAGCACAATATGGAATCATTTGAAAACGAAATATCTGCTGAAGGCACATAATGGCATTCCATACGGTGATGGGCTACCCTCCGGCAAGGCTTCGTCACCAGTCACCAGCTGAACTTAATAAAACTGGTCTCCATTCAGAGCTGAGACTTCAAAGAGAAAATGCTTTATTCATGCAGTGTCTATAAAACTGCTTCGTTTTATTTATGGTAATGTTTTTTCAGCCATAACGATGCGAGAGTTTACAAAAGGAGGGGAAAACATTCCATTCGTAGGGGAAGCGGTATTTTTCTGGAAAAACCGTACTCTCTTTTCATACGTCCTCGCTCAACTTCTCCTTTCAATTTGGTTTTTTCCGTTAAGTCACTGCGCGAAAAGACAAGATCGACCTTCCCCCTTTTGTGACACTTCTTCTATTTTCTTGGCCTCGAATAATCCTGAAAAAATTGCACTTTTTTTCAACCAGAAAGAAAAAAAATAACGAATCAGAAGCTGTGGCGCATCAATGCAGTGTGGCCATGAGTGAGCGGTGAGCATGTGAGCAAAAAAAAAAGTTGAAGGAGAAATTGGTAGTGAAAGACGCACCCAAGAGCAAGGCAATAATACATACATAAGTAATCGGGGACATCATCAACCCGTTTTTTCTTCACACATCCGCACACCACTCTTCTAACGGCTCTTTGAGCTAGAGCCTGTCAGCTCTCACACCATCAAAAATATCTCCGAAAATCAGGTTTGCAAATAAATTCTCACATACTTACCGTTTTTTCTTCGCCAGTTGAGAAATGTTGAATGTACGGTGAAAAAAAATAAATGTCCGAGCAGGAGCTACATACACTGCTCTGCTTGTGCTGTCGCAGCGAAACGGATTGCTCAGTGAGGCGCAGTCACTTTAAAGAATGTAACATTTATTCATTTATTCATTCATTCCCATTCACTACATGCCCACGCCGTGCGGGAAAATGGGTCTTGCGAGAAAATAAAAAATTGTTGCCCAACCTGCCACCAATCTCTTCATTGGTCATTTCAGCGCAACACAAAGAAAGAAAGAAAGGACACGGGTTCCCAGAGAATGATGATGGTCATCATTATCATCATCATTCCTTGAGAAAGGAATAATGAAACGGGAGACGCATTGACAGTTATCCTTTTCTTTAGGAGAAGGAAAAGCAAAAAAAGCTTTCTCTCCTTCCACAGAAAAAAAATATATTTTTTTTATGCTGAGACCCCTTTTTTTGTATGTTGCGCAGGGCGCACTGGAAGCACTTATATTTTATAATATGGTCCCATTGTCAGCCAGATGGGGAAGGATGTGCATTTTTATTGTGCTTTTACACTTGATAATGGGCCCGGGAAAAAAGGAGTGAATGATGAAGATGAACTGGAAAAAGATATTTTCCTTTGGAGAAAAGAGATCCATTTTCTCTCTCTCTCTCTCTCTCTCTCTCTCTCTCTCTCTCTCTCTCTGCGGTGCAGCTAGAGAGTCTTCAAGGATGGAAAGATAAGATGGAGAAGAAAACGGGAAACTGGAATTTTTATTGTTCTCTTTTTGTTTTCATTGAGAATGAATGGAGAGGAAAAGATGCGGCGCTGCATTCTCAAATGCTAAAGAAGCTCGGATAGTTTACGATGGAAAAGTTAGACTGAATCAATGCCAGAGGAGTGGTGCAGTCTTTTTTTGCGGCTTACGACTTTAAATAGAGAACGCGACAGCAATAAAAAAAATATGTGCCGAGAATGGGTTCTGCATACGGTGCAGTGTAAGAAAACTGCATTTTCCTTTGAAGGGAGTTGCACCACCATCAAAACAGAGCGGAGTATGGTCAACGCTCACAATTTTGGATTCTCGGAATTTTCCATTGTTGCTTTGAGATGCTCAAACAAAAGTGTAAGCACAGAGGGGCAATAAACTAGTCAATAAAGCATTTAAAATATTAAAGCTGACTAGGCAGAAATACTAATGCTCGTTGCTGATGTCACATTGAGGAATTAAAAGCGCATAAATTGCATTAAAATTTACTACTGAGTTTAGAGCTAAATAAAAAAAGAATGAGGTTGGTGAGACGGGCAGACAGGCCGAATATAATTCAGAGAGTAGAGAAGCTTTAGGCTGGGAGCACATACTAGTGCGGAGGATTGTGTTTGTGCGACATGCGTTGGAGATAAGAGTTGGAGGAGTAAGCGGCTATTAATTTGTGAGTGTCAACAGTAGCTGGCAGTGATAGATGATCTTCTGTCAGATGATGAGGAAGGAGAATAAAAGTACACACTTTATATTTAAATCTTTTGTTTGTTTGAGTTTGCTCAGACAGAACTATGTACAACTTTACTCTAATCTCACGACTACAATGACATTATCGCTGCGAAGTGGCTGTGCCAGAGAATAAAAATGAAAGGAACTACTGCCTTCATGTGCTTGACTATAGTTTAACTTTTAGATGGCTTCGTAAAGCATTATTACGCCATATCTAACTCTGCTTTATTGCGTGTTTGTACCACCAAAGAAATTTACTTATTATAATTTTATAAATTATCATACTGTCAGGATCTATTTTTGAATGTGAACGACTACCACAATTTTAAAATTATATTTCAAGCATTTTATCACTGATAATATTTCATTTTTAAGGGAAATACAAAATATACTCTCAAAATTTGTGCTACTGGACGTCATTCGTTTTTTATATTTAAAATCAATACTTAATACAACAGTTAGGTGGATTACAAGTCAATTTATTCACGGTACAGGTAAGATGATACACCTTACTGGTAATCTGGATTTGGCCCAACAGAAGAATACAGGTTTGTAATAATAAGCATTCGTAAGTCATGGCTGGGGCTGGGACTTGTTGATCGCACTTAACTGGTTTATTGTTAAATGCTGTTAAATCCTCCCAAAAGAACGCAGTCCCAGTTAACTCATAGCACTAAGTTTGAAATTATGGCTGTGATATATCTACTATTTAACTCGGAAGCTCTAATCATTATGTGTACATAGCACACTCACTGTCGCTGTATCGCGAGTACACTTTCAGCCATAATTAGCAATTAGTGTCTCTGCTCAGCAGCCCAAAGTTGACTGTCAGATGCACAATGGCAATGAACCAACTCAACTAACTCTCCTCACATCTTCTCAGTACGCCATCAAGGCCTAGTCCGGAACTCCTTTTAAAGTACACATTATTTACAATAAACAGGACACAGAAGCAGAAAACAGCAAATAATTTCATACAAGGAAAATAGTCCAAAACTACAAAATGTGTAATAAGCAGTGAATAAGATTATCCACACTGCTTAAGCTAGTAGGATTAACATAAGGATCCGGATTTTCTGTGAACTGTGTGAGCGAGCACTCACCATAATTTTGCTTTTTGACAAGTTCATTCTTACTAGTTGGCAATGGGAAGCGCGTGGCATTAACAATATTAAGTGTTATTTGATAGGCAGTGATAATTAGCAATGAGTGACTGAATAGTGAGCAGTCGAAATCTCTAGTGTTTGCACTTAGCCAATTAACTGCATGACAAAAACAAGACGACTCTCAATTGCTCATTCCGAGAAGGTATCCTTTCACAGAGTTGGCTGCTCAAGTCACACTCTCGAAATGCAATTACAGCGAAAAAGAGGAGCCGTGACAGCTACAAGTACCAAAATCTGACGAGTCTCTTTTTCAGTTGTCACATTCTTAACTAAACTAAATTATCTCCTGAAATGATTTAGATTAGATACTTCTGCGAAACTCTGATACAGCTCTGACACTACTTTTTAAAAATAAGTAAGCACATTTACAGTTTACACCTAAAGTGTGACTTTTGATACTTCTGAGCAGATGAGTGCCAATGAAGGTTAAACAGAAGTGCTCGGTGATGTCACTACGTGCACTTGCATAACCAGTACTGGCGTGTGCTAAAGTAGGACGAGAAATAAATATATTTTTGCGAGCTCAGCAATTTCTTGATTTCTCATTTTGTGACTGTGCCAGAGTGCAAAAGGTGGGCCATTTACAGTACATTCAGTGACGAGACTTTTTGTTAATTACGTTAAGTGAAAATTAGAAAATTTCCAGCAGCCTGGAATAGACATCAATCAGTTTCATTTTGGTAATTAGTTCTAGAGAAATTATTTTTCGGTGGAAGCGCGCTAGCCATGGGGCCACTTGGAAGGTCACACTGGATAATTTCGGCTTTGATTAGCTTCCTCCTCATCCAAGCCGTAATTACATCCGCTGCCAGTCCCCACCGTGGGGATTTCAAAGTGAAAGGGTAAGACTTATTTTTCCACGCTTCACTTTCAACTTTCTCTTCCGTAAATTCTTAGCTGCACCCGTAACTCATCCTATACCACTCGCCGTGTAGTAACTTGGAGAAATTTGGTTTGCCCTGCTAAAAATAGACTGCGATTAATCCAGGCTCATATCTAATGCTAAGTGTGCACGAGCACAACATTCATCCTAATTAAACCGGAGTTAGATGGAGAAAATGAACGGTGAAAAATTAGCAAGCTGCTTACCTAGTCTGTGACAACACCGATAAAGCACTGTCATCCAAGCGTAAACAGGTAGTTAATAATACTTTTTTTCCAGAGGGAGTAAGCGCCAAATTCAAAGTTTTTCATTTAGGGAAAACTCGGCCCATTCTCACTTCAAAAAAATATTATATTTTTAGTTGTGCCCGGAAATGATCTATTAATTACACATTTTTATGAGAAAAAATTCCCAAGTGGTAGAACAGGAAAATTATTCAGCTGGATAACAAAAGGCTCCAGCCGTTTCATTTTCTCCACTGGAAAAAAATTATTTTTTATCATTCTCACAATCACATTCTCAGTTCTGGAAGGGGATATTAGGTACAAGGAACTTAGCAAACTTTATACAAAGGCGAACTGGAGTTCTTAAGCCTCTGCAAAAAAAAGTGTAGAGAACAACTTTCTCCAGAAAAAAAGTCATTTAGAGATACAATCTCAATTCTTCTAGGAGACTCTGCGTGTGTATCTGGAAATTCTGGAGAGAGAGAGCGGGAGAAATAGGAGACTCTGCGTGTGTGTATCTGGAAATTCTGGAGAGAGAGAGCGGGAGAAAAAAATGGTGAAAGGATTATAGACATTTTTCGTTAACTACTAATCTGATGGAGAACATGACAAGTTGGCTTATAGCCCACAAAAAAGATTTCTTTTTGCTGTAAGATGTTCCCAGATACAAGTTGAGTAACTCGACTGTAAGTCAATATAGCGAAAATCTTGGGCTGCAAGTTATGTGTATTTGTCTGTAATTAATGCTTCATTACACAAATGGAAAAGTTCTTTCTCCTCCTTTCCAACCTACTAACGCTGACGAGCGTTTCCTTTTATTCAGCAACTTTTCTTGCCTTCCTATCCTCTCCGTTTTTCTTTGTGCTGTTATGATTTCTATTTTTCTCGGAGAGCTTCTTCTCCAGCCCCCTCTGCATTTTATGCCTTTTACGAGCGCTGTATGCCTTTTTCCTGATAAATTCCCGTGAATCTATTTAATGCTTTGAGTTCATGACCCCTTTCCCAAAATGGGATTAATTTACCGGAACAAAAGATAAAAGGAAATGTGTGTCTCTCTTTCTGTGCAAAATATGACGGGCTTATAATATTTCTCAGTGTTGTATGCAACCGAGAAGTTAAGCTGGGATATCATTCATAGAACTAAAGAGGATTCCTCCTTTTCTGCCATAAAGCTGCCCCTATTTTATTCTCAAACTTTTCCGGAAATTTAGTACGGAAAGTGAATTATTTATTTTGTCATTTTTCTCATAGATGAAAAAAAAAATCGAGCGGAAACGTAAAAAGGGAAGGAATGCCTCGTTGTAGGCGGGTGCGTAGGTGGAGAGTATACGAAAATGTGAAAGTGCGATTTATTAATTTATGAAGAGAAACTGTCATTTAGTGTAACGCGTTATCATAAATAAACGGGTCGTTAATGAAGCGATGTCATATGAAATATAGTCCAGGGCATGGGATAGGTAGGTGGTTCAGATGTCACTCGACTAATTGGGGTGTGCTCGCGAGCTGGCGCTCTTTTGACTTGGCAGCTGCCGAAAAGTAAATAATTGCGAGGGTGACACAAAACTACCGACTTTTTGGGGCACGCTCCGTACAAAATGAGAGCTCTCTTTCTTGGAAATTGGAATGCATTAATAAGGACAACAAGTTAAATGTTGTAGCTTTCTCGGCTAAAAGTTTTTCAGGGAAACTTTACTGTCATTTAGTGTAACGCGTTATCATAAATAAACGGGTCGTTAATGAAGCGATGTCATGTGAAATATAGTCCAGGGCAGTGGATAGGTAGGTGGTTCAGATGTCACTCGACTAATTGGAGTGTGCTCGCGAGCTGGCGCTCTTTTGACTTGGCAGCTGCCGAAAAGTAAATAATTGCGAGGGTGACACAAAACTGACGACTTTTCGGGACACGCTCCGTACAAAATGAAAGCTCTCTTTCTTGGAAATTGGAATGCATTAATAAGGACAACAAGTTAAATGTTGTAGCTTTCTCGGCTAAAAGTTTTTCAGGGAAACTTTTACATCTTTTTTTGCAAGGCATTCTAAATTGCATTGTGAGCGGGAGTAATGAAGTGGACGCTTCTATTTATTTCTGTCATTTGAATTTTCGAACTTGTAGTGTCTACCAGAAGGCAATGAATGAGAGTGAAGAGGACGCCAAGAGATTCCTAGATGAGTACAATGTAGACCTGGCAAATCTCACGAATATCGCCACGTTAGCGGACTGGGAGTACAACACCAACCTGACAGATGAGAATGCTGAGAGGGCGGTAAGTGTTTGGAAATGAAAGGAATTAGTGAGCAATCAAAAAAAAATACTGCGCACTTCTCCTCAAACTTCCTCTAACTCAATTTTTCATTTGAATTTTTGCAAGCTCGCAAAAAAATGCTTTGCCAGTTCATGCTAAAAAATTTAAAGGATGACTTTTCCCGTCATCGGAAGCGCTTTAAAAAAAGGAATACGAAGCAGGATTAAAATTGACACTAGGCTGGCTTCCCTTTTCCCATATTGTAAGCTGTTTTGATTGTTGACGAGTGCAAACACTGCTTAGCTCTTCGCAAATAATTTGTTGACTTGCTATTCTTGTCCCCGTTTTTTAAGCTGAAGCCCTTTCCCTGTAGAATTCCCGTCGTTGTTAAGTCATGCATACGAAACTATTTATTGCTTTCTAGTCGCTCTTCAACTTTCTAGTTTTCTGCGCACACCAGCCATTATTTTTTTTGAGAGGAACGGAAAACAAAAATTCTCCATTTTAGTATATTTTTTTCTCTACTGGAACACAGATCATTATACATGGCAGGCAACAATGTCGGAGCTATTTTGCCATCACGCTCCGTATC
>JAHZND010003629.1:0-12444 GCA_027744115.1 Acrocyrtus sp. NNG-2020 | reverse complement strand
TCTTGGTGGAGCCGGAGGACTTGCTAGCGCTGGAGGAATCGCAGGGGCCGGCGGAGTAGCTGGCGGTGGGCTAGCTGGAACTATTGCCCAAGGAACTGCTGCAGCGCTTAATGGAGCTTCGGCGGCACAGATCACAGGTTCAATAGGCGTGGGAGGCGGTTTTGCAGGTGGTCTTGGCGTGGCTGGAGCCGGGGGTCTTGCTACTGTCGGAGGGATGGCTGGAGCCGGTGGAGTAGCTGGAGGCGGGCTAGCTGGAACCATTGCCCAAGGAACTGCAGCTGCGCTTAGTGGGGCGTCGGCAGCACAGATTACAGGTTCAATAGGTGCAGGCAGCATTGCTGGAGGGTCAGCTTTAGCCGGAGGAATGGCAGGCGGAATGGCTGGAGGATCAGCTCTAGCCGGAGGAATGGCAGGCGGTATGGCTGGAGGGTCAGCCTTCGCTGGAGGATCAGCTATGGCCGGAGGAATGGCTGGCGGTATGGCTGGAGGGTCAGCTCTAGCCGGAGGAATGGCAGGCGGTATGGCTGGAGGATCAGCTATGGCCGGAGGAATGGCTGGCGGTATGGCTGGAGGGTCAGCTCTAGCCGGAGGAATGGCAGGCGGTATGGCTGGAGGGTCAGCTCTAGCCGGAGGAATGGCAGGCGGTATGGCTGGAGGGTCAGCCTTCGCTGGAGGATCAGCCATGGCCGGTGGAATGGCAAGCGGTATGGCAGGAGGTGACAGCGCTTTAAGCGCCTCTATTGCTCAAGGAACCGCAGCAGCTCTTAGTGGAGCATCCCCACTTGGGGTTTCCAGCGCTTCCGGGCTAGGGGCGACACTTGTCATATAAATTTCCTCTGAAAATTCCATCCTTAACGCACACGAATAAGACAAACTTGTTCTTTTAACTTTCTCTAATTATTTCAATTATTATTCCTCCCCTAATTTAAAATTATTTCATATCCGTTTTATTGTTTTCCAATAAATATTCGTAAATTAAATACATTCTACCTTTTTTACTCGGCGCACTTCCATTTTAAAAAATTAATTTCAATAAGTATATGTGCATATTACTAAAATTAAATTCCCTTCTATTCATAGGTTTTGCTAAATTAAAATTTACAAAATTATTTCCTGGTAAAGTCTGCAAAACCACCTACATAATAAGCAAGGTTCTTTCTTTCCTTCCACTCCATCATAAAATAATTCTTTCCTCCTCCAGCTTCCACTTCCAAAATCAGAAGCTGCAATAATTTTAATTGTAAACATACCTATTTAAATTCGAGCTCATTGCATAAAAACACTGGGAAGTACAAAAACAATTGCCCTGATCTAATTTATACTAAAAAATCAATCCATAACATATTTTTATCTGTTAAATCTAGCACAGCTCACATCACACTTTTAAAAAAAATTACTACAAGCCAGGTTAATCCTGTCATCAATAATAAAGCCAAAATCTACTTATTTTTATTAGTTTTTGTAATTACTTTTTTTTACACATAATTGAATTAGCTCATTTCAGTCTAGGAAAGATGGAATTAAATCAACTGATTTTTTACACAGCGTCCTCGCCTTATTCATTTCCCACTTTGTCAGCATCGCTATCCTCCTCAGCACATGAAATGGGTAAAATCTTATCTGTTTTTTTGCAACCTGACATGAAAAATGCATTTGCACAGTTTTCAACAAGGAACTTTTGTATTGTTTGCAGTGTAGGACAACGCGATAGTCAGTGCTCCGTTAGTCTGTTTATTTTATTTTTTATGTGTTGTGCTATGTGTTAATTTGATGTCCTCTATGCAAAAAAAAATATTTCTTTGAAGAGAAGCGTTACATACTCGTAGCTACCTACATCCTCTGCGCCAAATTTATGCATGCAAAAAAAATCGCAATCAATCAGCGTCATAGTCATAAATAGAAAGTAACGAGAGTGCGCTATAATATTAGATAAAAGTGGAGGTGGTGGTGGTAGTATGGTGGAGGGTGTGCATCCTCTAAAAAAACAACAATAGAATTAGAATAGGATAAAAAAATGTTATTGACAAGTCACCTCGTGGGAAATTATCCCACGGGGGATAGTAATCAAAACGATAACGTCTTTATCTCGTTTTACGCACGTTAGTAGCTGATGGAGGGGAATAATGAGTAAAAAAATAAGTTTGTTTTCATTTCAGGTTGGCTCGCTGAGACGAGGTCCTTCTACAGGTAGTCAGTGTGATGCAGGGCTGGGGAGGATGCACAAGGAAGACAAATGTCTTTTTGAAGTAGACTCTCGTCACAGTTTCGGTGTCCAGCAAAGGATAAAATGGGAGGAAGGTGGACACTGTCAGATTTGGTGTTGGTGAGGGAGGTGGGAGGTGGTGCTAGTGAAGTGAGGACTAGATGGGGAGGAATTTATAAGATTGTTGTAGTTTTAGTGACATTTGTGGGGATTGGAGTGAGTGGAGAGAAAACTTATGATGTGGACCCGATTGCGACTGTGTCGCAGGGGCAGCTCAGAGGGAGATTCGGAGAGTCGAGAAATGGAAGAGATTTTTTGGAATTTTTGGGGATTCCGTATGCTCAAGTGACGGAGAATTTTAAGGTAGGAAATTGGGGAAGAGGTGGGATCATGATAGGTGGAGGGAATTGTTTTTAAAAAAAGGTAATTATTTTTGTGCTTGGGATAGCCTGCAAGCCCGCCTCCGAAATGGGAAGGGATTCGAGATGCGACTGCATTTGGTGATAGGTGTATGCAATTTGATAAGAACGCGAATGTCGTGATTGGGGCTGAGGACTGTTTGTACTTGAACATTTATCGACCGATGGAAATGGAAAAAGTTCTTCCTGTAATGGTGTACATTCATGGAGGAGCATTCATGTTTGGAAGTGGGGAGGACTCAGCTTCGGTATCTTATCACATTCTAAGCCCGATGAGTAGAGGGCTTTTTGTTGCAGCGATCTCGCAGAGTGGAAATGCTCTATGCCCTTGGGGGTTTGTTTCGAATCCGAAGAGTGTCGCGAAACGACTTAGCTTTAGCATTGGATGTCCTACGAAGAATCCGAGGTATTTAGTGGCATGTCTGATGAACAAAGACGCCAATGAAATTGTTGCAGCTCAGCATGATTTGTCAGGATGGGATGACGATCCGATTGTGCCATTCGCTCCGTCCATTGAGGAAACGAGGAAAGCCGCTGGAACGGTGTTTCTTCCGGATCATCCTCTTGTCATGCTCGAGTCTGGAAACTTTAATAGAGTGCCGTGGCTCACTGGAGTGAATTCCCAGGAAGGAGCTACTCTCTACTCATCCAGTATGTAGCTTCAACATTTTCTTGAAATTGATTTTTTACGTTTCAATATAAAAGTCTCTGAAAATATTTAATTTTTTTCCTCGCAATTTGCCCCAGTTATCCTCAATAGCACCGAACTAACCGAGGAATTTAACCAAAACTGGAACAAAATCGCGCCCTTCGCGCTCAGCTACGTTGAGGCATCTTCCAGCTCCAACTTTGCCGCATCAGCCGACATCCGTCGCTACTACTTCGGAACTCAAAGTGTATCACTGGAGACAAGAGACAATCTCACAAACATGTTCTCCGACCGGAACTTCTTCCAGTGTAATCGAAACGCGGCCATTCTCCACGCCCGATACAGCCCTGTCCACCTCTACTACTTCACACAGCCTGGAGAAGGGAGCTGGCTGGACATATTTGAAATTCCAAAGAGCTTCGGCTACCACGGCGTTGCGCATAGTGACCCTCTCCAGTTCTTTTTTAAGCTCCACAACTTCCCAGAAATATCCACGGACTCGAATTTCGCCCTCTTTTCTCAAAGACTGGTCCGCCTGTGGACGTCTTTTGCGGAGTACAAGTATGAAAAATATTCCTACCCGCCAAAAGTTGATAAATTTAATTATTTACTTATGCAAAAATATGTTTTTTGCAATTAGGCGCCCAACTTCTACGTGGGGCGACGTTTTGGAGTGGAACTCAATGCAACTTTCGGAGCTGTCAGGGCTCAGCCCAATTAAGTATCTGCAGCTCGAAGAAAACCCAAAAATAATTATGGAGCCTTTCTCAGAGCGCCTCGACTTTTGGGACTCCCTTCCCATCAACTACACGAACATTCACATTCAGCCCAGTTAGCAATTATAATAACTCCCCATTAATTACTAAAAAATAATATTTTCTCTCTTCAGCCGTCCGCTTAAAGAAACAAAACATGCAAACCAATTAGCACTAGTAAAACTGTCTCATGCACACTTTTTGTTTACTTTTAGAAAATATAATGATACAAATACCCACCTGTTAGAAAAACATACATTTTTGAAAGTTATTTCTTTTCGCGCGATAAAAAAAATATTTAAAAAATGAAAGTTTTCCACAAAAAAAGTTTTGTTCTCCGCTCACAAAATCTCATGTACTCGTGGGACAGTGATAAAAACGTGCGATTATAAAAAAATTAAAAGTGACTTTATCATTTTAGTAAGTGAGGAATTTATTTAGTAAGGGAAATAAATTTCGTATTTTTAAAGCCTAGTGGAAACCAGATAAAAGCGATAAGCCAATTTTTTTTAGAAAGGGCAGTGATATCGCTGCTAAACTGTGCATAAATTTTTGCACGAAAAAACGCTCACATTTTTTTAAATATTCTTAAAAAGTCACAGTCACCTGGGAACACGAGAAGGTCTTCAAGATATAAGAAATGTCGAGAAGACATGCAGACAAGTAGACGCAAATTGGACTTTTAGCTGTGAAAATAATACGATTGAGTAATTCAATAGGCTTCACATGACCACACGTATGATGGATTACACAAATCGCGGGAATGACATTGAATTGAAGAAGAAGAAGAAGACAACTTGCAAATAATTATTTTTCCCACAAAAAGATCTTTTGGAGAGATAATATCGCCAATAAATAAAAAAGTAATGAGTTGGGTAGGCAGAAAAGAGTCTTGGAATTAAGGCAGTTCACCTTTTGCACCCCTATCATTTGTCACGGTAATAATGTTGGTGTGCAGTTAAAATAATAAAACTTAATTGTAGGTAAAAAAAATTATTACTGCCTCCACAGGATGATTTTTAGGTCTAAGGACAAATATTATGTACCTAATAAAGTGGTGGTTCGAGATTGGTGGCAGTTACTGAGTTACCTACGTAGCAGTCCAATTAACTTCCGCTTTTTATCACCTCTCACAGTGAGTGAAGCGCTCCTTTATGATGATGATGACTGTAATCAGAGGGGGTGTGCATGGGAAATTGAGTTCGTAACTCGTACTTGGATTGCGTAATGGACTGCTCGCAAATCTCACAAAACAATGCCCAGCTCAAATCAGATTTCCTACTTTGTTTCCTATAAAAGAGGATCTCAGCAGTAAAAAAAGGAACTTCCGCTGATAATTACTTTTGAAACAATGATGCTATTTTATGACGTTTTTAAGGCAAAGCTCGTGCTGCAGACAACAGGTGCAGATACTTGACTAAAGCTATTTGTGTTCGTTACCTTATCAGATTAGGAAAGCAGAATTTTATAACGGACTGACAATAATGGGCGCATGCAATAATTTATTTTATTTTGCATGCTACTGCAAACAATGCTGGTGTATACACATAATTTTTCAGGGATGCTACTAACCATGACGAAAATGCTTGATTTTTATTGACTTGATTTAATATTTATTATTTTTTACGAAATTAATTTTTTGGAAGGCAGTAGCATAAAATGGAAACAAATCTTTAATTTGAAGAGTGGGAAAACTGTGAAAAGTTGGTGGCTGCCACTGCCGATGTCGCTATGACATAATGGCGTGGCAAATTAAGGAATCTCAGATTTCCCCTACTCCAGAGGAAAATAACCAGAAATTTTCATTTATAACTGTGTTAATGAAAATTCTTGCGTTCGTACGACTTTCCCCTTATCGCTTGGAATGGAGTGACGAAGTCAACTCATTTCAGGCTAAAGGGACATTTCTTTAACAGGAAAGTTTTTTTGTAGTTTTACTAAAACTGCATTAATAAGCATAGGTAGGCATATTATTTTTCGTAACTTTAAAATGATTTTCATACTTTGCAGGCTTGTTGCAGCGTTTTGCACATCGTTGCAATTTTGCATCAATTTGCAAACCTGCTGAAAAATGTGGAAACGCTTCAGTCAAATAAACACATTGACTCAGTTTTCGCAGTGGCAGAGTCAGCACTCGGTAATGCTGTGAATATGTCCATGGTTTACTTTCTCTGGTTAAGGAAATCCGCATTTATTAACTTTTTAAATGAGTTGCATTCCATTTCTATGCACATCAAGAAGAGTCACGTATGCCTAAAAGAGAAACTGTCTATTTCTGTTCGCATGTAAACTCAAATTATTATATTTTTTTGCAAAATAGTATGGTTTACATTTTTAGTGCGTTCTACTTTTTGGGTGGCATGTCAGCGAGCTCCTGCTGAGGGAGCTTCTAGGTAGATTCTTCAAACGATTCCAGACTCTCGAGGAAACGCTGCCATTTATTTCGATGCAGTACGAGCAGAAGTCCCTTAATAATTCAGATTCAGCTCTACAGATAGTTCAGGTAGCCAGGTTCAGTGTGGCGCTGGTTTTGGCAATATCTTCGAAGCTAATATTTGCAGGACAGTTGCTTATAATTGCGACCACACTCACAATTTATCAGGCATGGAAAAGTCTCGCGAAGGAAGTGACACACGAAGCATATTTCCAAAACGTAAACTAATCTCTCTTTTAGCGCAAGATCCTTAACAGTTTCCATAGAAACTTATCTATAGCTTTGCTTTCCAGGTCTCTGCAGTTTATATGAAAATGAAGGACCTTCTTTTCCAACTTAGCTCATTGCTTTCACCTCTCCTTTTGTTAACCTATTTAATGGACGTTTCATACATCGCTTTCATCGTCAACCAGTCACTTCTATTGCAGCTGAAGTTAGTGGAATTGCCAATAATCGGATCGTACTGCAGCTACTTTCTCATAGTTTGGCCCTTATCTGCCAAACTTCATTACGAGGTAACAAAATATTTGCACTTCAAGATTAGCCCGTGGCTCATGCTATCAGCAAGAGATCTTTCATTAATTTAAATTTGCTACTGCATTCCCTGCAGATCCAGCATGTAATAAAGTCGTGGATATATCAATTTCATCATCGCCAAGTAAAAATTTCATTGGAGGAGAGGATGAAACTCGTAAGTTTCCTGAACGAGGTGGAGTATGAAGGGATTGGGCTCTCCTGCAAATTCTTTACAAGCTCTTACAGCTCACTTTCAAATGTACAAACTAAATCTCGATGCTAGCTTATCTACTTCAATTTGAAAGTATTCTTTAGCCAATATTCTGTTTGGTTTTGGCAGTTGTTTGGACTTATTGTGACCTACACTATTATAACGTATCCAGGCTATTCCCCACCAAAATAGATTTTTATGGTACCCACCAAAAAATTGGTTTCGCCAGTCGCAATGCAGTAAAATTAAGTTCACAAATAGTACGTATGGCAAGTAAGCTAATATAGTCGTTTCTAGTAAAATTTATTGATTTTTACTTCCATTACTAAATTAAACTGACCATTTCCAATTTGCTTGTAGGTACATAGATGCAAAAGGTAACAACAATAAAAAGCCATTAAAGAGCGAAAAAGCGTCACTGAGGCGAGAAAGTCAAAAGTTGCAATGTTTGTGGGAAAAGTCACTTTTAACTCTCTAAAATCATAATAATGTTGTGGACTATGAAGCAATCTCACATTCCCCCTACGTTCGAGGAGAGCCATGATTCTGCCAAATGTTCCTACATAACTTCCCTCTTCAGGATTTTCTCAGTTATAAATCTTTCCCCATATCGTTTGAAATGGGACAAAGAGACCAGCTCATTTCAGCCAGTGAAATTTTTACCGCAGCAGGTTCAGTGAAAACAAATTTACAAACTTAAAAAGAAATATGAAATAAAAAATGTCTTCAGAAAGACTATTTTAAAAAATTGGTTAATATTTTTATAACAATTCCAGATTTGCTGCGCTGTTCTTTACATAATTTACTTTGGCATGGAACTCTACGCCATTCTATCAGCATTGACCCACCTCCAGTCGAGACGAAATGTGGACTCTCTTTTCACTCTGGCGGAAATGCTCCTTAACCTCGGCTTGGTACTAGTAACAGCGCACTTTCTCTGGTTCAGGCAATTTGATTTTGTGAAGATTCTCAATAAATTGCATTCTATACCAATGAACATCAAAAAGAGTCACGTGCGTAGATTTTGCAAAATTTTAAGTTTACCAATTTAAAAAAGTTTAATTAAATTAGCAATGAAAATTTTCAACAACAAAAAATTTGCTGTATAGTGTTACCTACTCTTTGGATTTCTTTGCGGCGAACTGCTTCTTCGAGATGTGTTTCGAAAGATACCAGAAAAGGACGTGGCAAATGGAAAATTTTCTGGTCTGGATATTTACAAATTGCGGGCACAAATTTAATAGCGAATCCCTCCCAATCCCAATCGCCATCACCAAACACGTCTTGACGCTAATTGTATGCGTAGCGAGCAAATTCGTTTTTGCTGGTCGCTACCTTTTTGTTGCGCTAACTCTCACGCTATACAACGCTTGGAAAACATTGAGTATGGAACTGAGCATAAAAAATTCATTCCATGAGGTCCGCCAAAGGTAAACTTATTCATTCCAAAAACAAAACCAAATTATATGACTTTTAAAAGTAAATTTTATTTTTTTGAGATGTAGACGTGTGGCCATTTACCAAAGAGTGAGAGAACTCCTTTCCCTGGTGAATGGGCTCGTTTCTCATCTCCTTCTCATGTCGTATTTGTGTGATGTCTCGTACATCTCGTACTTAGTCAATGTGTCCTTGGAACTGTCACTTACAAATAAGGTCACCGACTTTACAATGGTTGTCTCCTATGCGACCTATTTCTTCATTGTTTGGCCGATCTCTTCAAAACTTCATTATGAGGTACCACTCTTGACGATTTTCACTTTTGTTTTACTACAAAATATTTTTTGGACTTTCCTCCACTTACAGATACAGTTTGCAATGAAATCCTGGATATATCAGTTTCATCAAAATGCATTGAGAATCAAAATAGACGAGCCGCTCAAACTCATCACCTTCCTGAACTGAGGTGGAATATGAAAGTATTGGGCTCTCGTGTGCCTTCTTTACTAGCTCTTACAAGTCACTCGGCTCGGTCAGCTTCTGATTTTAGTGGCAAAGTTCATAATTTTTTAAAGTTGGTTTTTAAAATTTTAAGATTACAGTGAAGAAACTAGTTTTAATTATTTTCCAGCTATTCGGCCTTATTGTGACCTACACTATTATAACATATTCAGCAGGACTACACTAGACATGTCATTCAAATTGTCTGTCAACGTCAACTTCGATTCCGAACTTGTTCGGCTATCGATGTCACAATTCATTATAATTGAATTGATTTAATTTGTTTTAAGATAATTCCATTAAATTATTTGCCTCCAACTTTTTCCCTGAGATGTCAAGTTCTTCCAAATATGCAATACTTTCTACTTTTTTTTCCTTCAGCGCATCACCGCCATGCCATTTTATTCTAAATTCAATAACTAGCGTAATTTTAAATTCATATTGCTTATTGATTACCGATTTTCTACAAAGGTTTGATAATACCAAAATTACGCTGGACGCTACCGAAACATCGTCCCATCTGCAAACGAAGAGAAGCCCTATAATTAGATGCATTTTTGGTAATTACAGCTAATTTGAAAAATTCAAGCTGTAGTGTAAAGTAAAAATTTGGACTTCATCAGCACAATCATAATAATTAGTGTTAGTTTTGATTAAAGATAGCGAAAACTACCAACCAACCAATATTCATTGTGCTTTTTGTGTTATGGTTTTTTAGTTGCTCACCTTCGTAATTTTTGTAATGACATTCTTAAATTGCCCTGTACTTTTTATAGCCTACATTTAGCTCTACCATTTAGATGCCTTCGTAAACAATACAACTGTCCAGCAAGAAACTTCTCTCATACTTTCATAACAATAATCGACAAGGAATAGGTTAGGCCCGGAGCCCACCCCATGAAAGTAATTTCCGACAGGTATCAAAAATTGATCGTCAAAATTGATTTTCTTAAACGCACCATTTTTAATTTATGACGAAAGTATAGTGACGATGTAAAAATCTAAAACTCAAAATGAACGAGTTATTCGAGTCCGCCCACATCGTTTCAAATAGATAAGCATCACCATCACCACATTCATGAAAACTTAATTCTTTCCAAGACAAAATTTTTAGACGCAATGGCAACGCCCCATGTCACTGCCGTGAAGTCGAGTGTAACCCCACCCGAGTGTGATCATTGCCACATTTCCGAACAATATGCTTGTCTAGAACCCGTGCGTATCTCATTAGGAGCCAAAATTATATAATTTCATTTTCAGTTAGATCTTAGTAGCTATCGGTATCGGCACTACCCCATTTTTCTATCCAGAGAAAATCATGAAAATATATTTTGAAGACACCCTAGCATCCTTCTGCTCTCTTTACAGCCCCCTGTATCCATCCATATTGGAATGGAACTCAACCTCCAAGTCGTTCTTCACACTTGGCGGGGGTCATAAAAAGTATTGGCGATACAAGATTGTACTTTACACCGGATGGGGTCTGATTTTCCTCTTGTCCTGGCCAGCAATTGTGTTTCCCTCCAACTTTAGCATAGTTCAAACAGTTTTTTCTTTTTTCTACATTTCCTGGTGCCATCTCCTTTACGGGTGCTGCAAAGTACTGGAAATCAGCTCCAGAGAAATTGTATTGGCACATGGCGAAATGCGACGGTTGCTCAAAGACGCAGGTAAGAATTTTTTAAAAATTAGGTTGTCAGTTTGCAAAAATGAGTTTAGCAATTTCCTGTTTTATTCGTAGACGGATTTAGCGGCTCAGTAAAAAAAATTAAAGGAAAAAATTGGAGGAAAATAAGCCGAACGTTTACACTTCTCTTGAAGCCATTTTGCATTGTTGGCCCCACTTTCTCCGCCATTTTTGCCGTCGCTTCAAATGTGGATCCCTTCTGCTCATTGCATTACTTCCTCGAAGACTTGCTAAATTATCAGGGGCCGAGCTCCTCAGTTGCAACAATGGTCACGCTAGTCACGCTCACATTCAGATTTCTCTACTTGTTCGTATCCTGCACTGAAGCACTACGAACTGTGGTAACCATCGTGGGTTTACTATTTTGGTGGTTTGAAATGCAGTCGAAGTACTTCTGTCTGCTGAGCGCCCACTCAAATACCGATTCCTTTCGAAGACTTTACATCAAGTCGCAAATTTGCGCAAAGGTTTTCGAAGAGAGTCTCAATGAGGTAGTGCGCTATCTCCTCTCTTCTTGCCTCTTGATAATTATCATTTGCAATATCGCCACCGTCAAGTACATTTCTGTGTTGCCTTTACCGCTCTCCTCCGCTCTCGCTTATATGGCAATGTTCATGTTCGGCATTACCTACTATCTCTTCCCGTTTCTGGTTGATTGCCTGCCCACTCAAATACCGATTCCTTTCAAAGACTTTACATCAAGTCGCAAATTTGCGCAAAGGTTTTCGAAGAGAGTCTCAACCAGGTAGTGCGCTATCTCCTCTCTTCTTGCCTCTTGATAATTATCATTTGCAATATCGCTACCGTCAAATACATTTATGTGCTCCCTTTACCGCTCTCCTCCGCTCTCGCTTATATGGCAATGTTCATGTTCGGCATTACCTACTATCTCTTCCCGTTTCTGGTTGATTGCCACGAGGACACCAAAGAATTGATATGGCAGCGAGTGAATAATCAGCTCCGTTGTCAAGGGATATCCCACAGAAAAGAAATTTTGCAAGTGATGAAATCTCTCCGGCCAATTTCTGTCCACTTCGGTAATTCATTCATTGTAAAGAGACAGACTCAATCGACATTCTTCGACACGATTGTGCAAGGAACCACCACTGGAATTCTGGTGTGATTTGACACTATCCCCCATTTATAAAGATGGCTTACTTACTAGTACTAACCGCATTTTACATTACCGAAAAAAAAAATTCTTGATTTATTAATGAGATCCACATGACTTAAAACGATAAAAGGGTTATATGCCTATTAACAATTCTACAGCGCAGCGGGTTAATAAATGGATACATAAATACACAATTTATACGCGAAATTCATATTATACTGCTACTGCTATGGTTTAATAGTCAATTCTGCAACTAATTACGGTCGGAACATATTTAGCATGAGACCTTCCACGGACCATTGATTAACCCAGTAAAAGAATGTGAGGTCAGAGCTCCTCTTCAAGGGAAAGAATAATCCGCACCAAATCGTGACTGGATGAAGAGTTTTCAACATTTTCAATTGACATTTAGTCTCCCAGGTGAAACCTATAAATTCTGTTTCGCAAATTATATCGTTTTGAAGCATCTTCAATAGATGGCTGCTTCGAGTGTGAGCTGAAATAGGCAAGGGTAGTAG
>JAHZND010003628.1:0-13374 GCA_027744115.1 Acrocyrtus sp. NNG-2020 | reverse complement strand
CACTCACCACACAATTTTCATCCATTTTCAGTATAAAATCCTATGTAAAAAAACGATTGCGTGTGCTTTTATTATTGCTTAAGTAATTTTTTCCTTATGTTCCTTTTCGTACTGCATAAATATGCCGTATG
The DNA here is from genome assembly GCA_027744115.1 of Acrocyrtus sp. NNG-2020. Lineage (NCBI taxonomy): Eukaryota > Metazoa > Arthropoda > Collembola > Entomobryomorpha > Entomobryidae > Acrocyrtus > Acrocyrtus sp. NNG-2020. The sequence continues at coordinate 13,243 of JAHZND010003628.1, read as the reverse complement.
CAAAAAGGGATTTTTCAACAAAAAAATGACTAAGCCTATTTCACTCTCTGTGTGAGTGTGTGAATGGTGGTGAGTTGGTCTTGGTGTTGTTGGTAAAATTGGTAAGTCTTTTTTATATGCAGTTCACCGCGTTCACTCCTGTTTTTCTCCTTATGAGTCCTCTCACAAGTACAACTTTATAGGAGTAGTAGCGTTGCAAAGAAGAATATCTCTCTGCTACAGTTACAGATTTTTTTCGCATTTATCCAATTTTCCAATGCTTTAGTGTCTACAAGTCTACATCCACATTCCCTTTTTTAGTTTCTATTACTTTGTGTGAACTCGAACTGAACATCCCACGTAGCGTGAATTGTGTGTGTTTTTCTCATTTAGTCTCATCTCCATTCACCATCACCATTCACCAACCACTCTAAATACGTTCCTCCGCGTTTTTCGTATATCCCCTCCTCTCATTTCTTTTTGTGTAACCGTTCAAGTAGCAACAAAACAAGAAAATGCAATAAAAAGGTGGAAATGCTTGCTCCTATCGCTGCCGCTTTTTTTCTATGTATTGCTATATTTTTGCTGTATTGCAGTTTGCACTTACACATTGCGAAATACGACGCAGGAAATAAAAGAAATTTTCGTTCTTAAACGAAAAGAGTTCCCATTCGCAATCAGAATGGATATTTTGATAGATATACTTTTTTTTCTCTCTTCCTGTCAAAAAATATGGTGGAAATACCATTACAGAAATGGATTCAATTCAATCGAAAAAAAAAGCTTTTTATGCTAGAGATAAATGCGTCTTTATCCGGTCTACTGATACTTTGTGAAGGTTCAGGTAATAAAAAATATATTGGTATGTATTCCTGCAAAAAACTTTCTCGTCGGTGGATCGTATCGTGGATGTGGGGAAGGAGGAAAAAGACATTAAAAAGTGAAATATGACGGCTTTCCTCGCCCATCCACTATTCCACTCTCAGAAAAGGGTATAACATTTGGAATGCGGGGACGGTTGATCGGTAATTTATATTTTTAGATAGTACGTTTCACTTTCACTTCTGAAGATGTGGTTTTCTGCGTGCAGAAAGGTAAGAAACAGGTAAAGAAAAGGAAAATTAAAGAAATTGACAGAGCTCTTTGTAATATAGTTATAAGAGCTGGGCAGCGAAAAAGCGAAACAGTTTCCTTTCTGCAAGATTTTAAGAGAATATTTCATGCGAGGTTGAAAGTGAAACGAAATGGAGTGGGAGTCAAAAGTAAAAGGAATTACTTGTGTCTTCTCTACTCCTCCAAGATACTTGAAGTACCGATAGGAAAGAAACCTGCTGAATACCGAATGGAAAAAAAGAGCAAAGCTTGGATGAAAGTGGGGAGCATAATGTGGAATAATATGGAGGGGTACGTTTGTCTTCGATATTAAAAAAACTGAGGATACGCCGAGAATTTTTATGGCATGAAAAAGGATACAAAAAATGATAAGCAGACTTCAATATTCTTTTAATACGATAAAAATGGATGTTCCCGGAAAAGGTGGTATGAATACTTGATGGGATAAGGTTTCTCAGCTCTTGTGGAGAATATGATATATCCTCTTCCATATTCGAAATTGAAAATTGAAAGTTTCTCTCATAACATTTTTATATAATGCTATGTAAAGAAAGATGCATATCTGGTAGAGTCTACTATCTGCTCATTTCCCAATAAAAATTGTTTAATAAAAATATGCCTATACAGCAAAAGAGGAGACATGCTAGAAGATCTCTTTTCTGTCAAAATAATAAAAGTAAGCATACAATTTTTATATGAGGAATCAGAACAGAAAATGAAAATATTTTCATGAGATGATAAAACTTTAAGACTTTTGCATACGTTTTTCGGAGAAAGGACAGCGAAAAACAGAGCAGCTATGAAAAATGATATTTCTTAATACGTAAAAGTCTTGTACTTTTATATATTTTGATACGCTGCTTTGAGACATGAGATGATGAGGACGAGACTTATACAACCGAACCGTGATTAACTACACGCAAAATGAGCATTTGCTTTGCGTAATTTACTCTGTGTTTGCAAGCAGGCGAAATTACATTGGGTACTTAAATACAATCTCTAGCTATGGAGTGATTGCAAAACTTTGAGCTTACGGCTTACATATTTCATCTAAAAAATTATAATTATATGCGAGCTCAGCGCTGCACGCGATAGGTGGGATTGCAGACCTCCAAAGTTAGATATTCTTGACTGCTTTCTTTTACAGTCTCTTTTCTATCTTGTTGTTCTTCAATAATGATATCATTTTGGGCTTGGATGAAGTCTGGAACTGTTTCATCATCGTCTGCTTCCAAGAACACGAGTTCCTGTTTCTCATTGTTATTTGAGCTGCATCCCATTAATTTTTGCGAGCACTCTTCATAATGGTAAAGTTCCTCGTCAAAACTTTCGTCATCATCCTGGCTCCAGCCGTCCCAGGTTGGTTCCCACGGACGAATGCACACATTAGTGTGCAGGTGTTTCGGACCAGGCACGTGCTGAATTGGGAGCTGACTGGCCTTCAGTTTGGGAGCTGATGGGCGCTTAGGTCGTAGCTTCTGTTCTCCATCCTTCTGCTTCTTTCCTATACGTTTTTTTCCTACTCCGACAGACTTCTCCACCTGAGAATCCTTTGTAATCCTAGCGATTCTCTTTGGCCGCGATTTCGGAACACCTTTGTAGTATTTTTGTGGATGACCAAATTCCGTTCGAATTCTGCTCATGATTTCTACAATATCGTCTCTGGAAAGTCCCATCCACTGATTCCCAGGAGGGCCACAAATTTGCTTTTTTGCAGCAAAGTCAGTCAAGGCTGGATTCAGTTCATAGAACCACTTCAAAGTGGAGTACCCTCTTTCAATAACCTCCTCTCTTGTTTCCGCTCTGTAAGGTAGATTGTAAAGGAATGTTTAAAAGAATATACAAGCCTATAATATGCATATGAGCAATTGCTTTTAGCTATGTAAACTTTTTCATGGCAAACTTTTTGCTAGCTCGGGGCGAATAAATCTCCATTCGCTTAGTTTCCCTGGCTAGGTCTTTGATTTCGCTGTTGAGATTCTTAATGAATTCAGTGTAGTGTGGGAGTTCTTTATCTAGTAAGGACACCCTGGAGGAGCCTCTAGTGACGCTCCTTGGTGCAGTTTTGCAGACACTTTCATCACTTCCATCTGGTTTTGCCATAATGGAAATGTCGTCCTTGTTTTCCGCATCTAAACAAATAGGTGGGGATGGCTTCGTATCGTCTAACAACCATGCTTCAATTCTTGAATCTATTTGAGCTTCAAAAAGCGACTTTTCAATCTCGCAATCATTGTCGCTGCTACTTTTTGCTTTCTCTGGAGTGGGCTGAATCACAAACTCAGGTTTGTAGAGGTATGACGTGATGTCAAATGGAGCCGCCCAGTCAAGTGATTCGACGTCTTCATCGTCTTCCGCAATCGAAGGAAGGCGAGTAGGAAATGGAAGTAACTACGTGTGTGTACAAAATGAGCTATTTTTTGTGAGATTTTTGTAATTTGTGTAGAAAAGCATATAAAAATGTATATGGGCATAGGTTATTATTCGTACACTTGAATCTCTCATTTTATTTTCCCCATCATTGAAAGTCGTCAAAGCGGTAGACATCATTTTGCACTGTTGCTTCAGATCCGATCGCGAATTTGCACTTCTAATCCTGTGAATGTGTGCTTCACTTGCAGGGGAATACAATGGAGAGTAAGAACTAGTTACAGGCCGCAAGACGACCTTTTTTGTCATGTCCACTCCAGTATTCAGATTTCGATGATGGCTGCTTGTAGATCTCGCCTTAAACGAGGAAGCCTTTGCAGTTGGAGTTCCAAAGAAACTATTTAATGAGCTCGTTCGGTATGTGGATGAGGAAGCCATGATGATGCGCTACAAAACAGTGAAGAAATCACCGTCAACTGTCAAATGGCATTCAAAAAGTAAAAACTTCATTAAAAGGACTAAGCTGTAATTAACAAAAACCAATAACCATTGTCAGAATAATATTTTGCAATATTTTCCATAATTTGCAATCTCCCAGAGATATGGTTACGTTGCCATTGAACTCATGAGTCATATTATCTACATAAACCTAAGCAGTCTCCATACAGAGCATTATTGGCACATGTTTTTGCGGTAGAGTTATCGGTATTCTGTTAAGATATAGTTTCACTTCGGAAAAATTATCGTTATTCTGTAAAGATATAGATAGTTGCGTTTTGGTAAAATTAGTGTTATCCGGTAAAATATGCTATAAATAACTAACTATAAGAACAAAAGCTTCGTCGCTGGTTTATTATTTCCAATAATTCAAAAATAATATCATACGTACCTAGGTACATAGGTACTTCCTTCTGCCATAGTCAAGTGTGAAACGAGACAAGCATCATTAAAAGGATTGACATATTTTGATAGGGCGATTTGCAAGCAGAACATGACCTCCAAATATGGCCGAACGGAATGTGGAGAAAGTGAAGAGCCATGCTGAGGCTATCAACAGTTTAAGTTGTTTATGAAGTCCAGTTCGTCTCTTAATCTTAATTTAGTTTCAGAAACCTAAACTCTAACATAATGCCCCACTTAACGTTTACGCAGGGGCTTGGCTTAACCATAATTAAATCATCATGAGTATGGCTATGACCCCCATTTGCCATTATTATTGCCATTCATTTTGAATTCAGATTCAGAATGCCCCAAGCAATAGCGAATTGCAATCTCTTCATTTCGTCCGACTGTCGTCTCATATACCTAAGCACGCCACACGGGTGCGTTGCGTGGGCATAACACACGCGTATCTACAAACGTTGAACGTGTGGTGTGGGTGGTATGCTCGGTTCTTCTCTGATTAACATGTGGTGATCAGCTGAGCCGCGTTCGCACAATATCACTGAGAAAACCATGTGATTTAAGAAATTAAAAGCATCTGTTTAGTTTCATTTACACTAATCATAGCACAACGAGATTAACATAACTTACCACAACTCATTGATTTTGGTTTAGTTTTTGATCGTCAATCGTTTTTTTCAAAGTTTCTTTTAAAAATAAACAGTTCAAACGCGGACATTCCGAATCATTCATTAGGGATTCGGTTACTTATTGATTCATGTTCCATTTAAAGTAAAAATTGTAAATAGCTTTACACTTACAGTGCTAACGCCAACGCAAGAGACTTTAAGTGACATTATGAACTATTTTTAAATTAACGGTAGTGAAAGTCAGTGTAAACTTGTTTATATTTAGTTGGGACAATCGGACAATTTAACTCAATTACCAAAACAGTGCACATTTAAATATAAGTTTCCGTGGTTAGTGAGTAGACGACGCGCGACGTGTCCTGTTGTCTGATTGATACACGAATATCAATGTTGCGTATTAGGAAATCAGAAATCCTTGATGCCTGATGATTAGTTATATGTGAAAGCTCTTCTAGACGGATACATAGAAAAGCACAGAATTTACAAAAAAAAGTTCAAAATTATCAAGTAGCAAGATAATGATACGCTTTTAAATCAGTTTTTAATGAGCTGCAGCTCAAACTATATTTTACTGATACATTTTAACTAGTTATATTAAGGAAGTTAAGTCAAATCTTCAATCATGACTAGCGTTAGTAGAATCGATCAGGTAGAAGGAAAATCAGTTTACTAAAATTTTTGTTTCATCTTGACTATGTACATAGTTGTAAACCGGAAAATATTTAAGTACATGCATTTGCTTTGTTTATGTTTTCACAGGTTTATCGAACCATTGTCCTATCCAAATTTTTCTCGAAAGGATGGGGAAACCCAGAGAACTTGAAGAAATTGTTTTTATTTCGCAAACTAGTGTCCAACAGAGAACTGTGCCAAGATTTGGTTGACCGAAATCACCCTATTATTATTGAAAAAGTGGAGGTATACAATAAAAATGAATGCAAACCAAACAACATATAAGAAGCAGTTAATAGTTATTTAGAAACTAGTTTTTGAATTGACTTTAAAATTTAGGTCGACGAAGGAGGAGAAGTTCAGCTTATCAATGGGCATTTTATAAGTCCACTGGTTAAGCACTTACCAGGCTTACTACCAGAGGAAGCAGAGATGGCTCGGTTTCAAATGGTTCTTCCCATCAAATGGACAACTCCCGATCGCCCTGTAGTTATTCAAATGGCAGGCACCGGTGATCATGTAAGTATATTAATAATAAATTGAAAAGTAATGAATAAGAAACATTCAATATTAGATTCAGATGTAAGATATTGTAAATAATGGGCTTTTAATGACAAATGTTGACAATGGGTAAGATTGCCTCATTTGCAGTTCTTTTGGAGGAGAAGAAACTTCCTCGCGAAACCACTTTTGAAAGAGCATGGAGTAGGGTCAATAATTTTAGAGAATCCCTTTTACGGGAGCCGGAAACCGAAAGAACAGAGGTGCAGTAGTTTTCGTTAATTGTATTTATGTTATTTGAATTTGGATTCGTAAATATTAATGTAAGAAGGTGATGTTTCTCCAATTTTGCTTTGAAGTAAAAGCAATATTGCACAAATATCTAATGCTTTACTGCTTAGGATTTACGAATGTGAAGTCTACTGATGCTACTAATTGTAGCATATTTGATTTTGATCTAATCCTTAATTGCTTATCGGAGATAGATGGCATCGTTAGCTGCTGCAAGCTGGCCGAAGCCGATTACGTTGGTCCCGTGCCTCTCCTGGACTACTGCGTCTGGTGTTTTTACACAAGTTAGTTTTATGTAGAAAAATGTGTTCACCTAATTATACCTAAACGTAGCTAAAACTGATGTAATGGGGTCTAAAGGTTCGGTTTATTGTTAGGGTGTAATGGCAGGAGCGATTGACTGGAAGTCTTTAGAAGAACAATTTGTGACGCAGACTGTGTACCGGGAGGAAATTTCTAAAATGTTGGAGCCAGACGATACTGACGTATTAGTCCAGATTAAATAAACTCACACTTACTATGAATTTGAGTTGTAAACTTCAAACTATATATTCAAACGTTTCCAGAAAGCCTACATAGCTGGAAAGGACTTTGTAATTCAATATGCAGGCAAATCATCTAGTACTGGAGTCAGTGGAGTCAGTAATAACTCATTACTTCAAAGTATCTTAGCGTTTCTGAAGGATCGTGGACTGTTAAAAATGTTAGAAAATGTGGCGAGCGCAATACCTACTTCGACTTCATCGAAAATTGATTTTTTTGGAATTAAAGCCTCAGACCTTCAGCAATGGCTGCAGTCTGAAAATAGTCGGACAATGAGTAATAAAACTAACGTTCAGCAGGAATCTTTACAGTTCATGAGAGGAATTATGGACGAATGCACACATCTGAAAAATTTTGAAGTTCCAGTTGACCCCGAACTTATTATTGTAGTTGCCGCTAGGTAAGCTATTTACTGAAATATTCACATGGATTATTTGAAAGACTTTTCATTACTAAATAGCTTGCCAATTTTTCTAAAATTCTTGCATTAGGAATGACGCCTACATTCCTAGGGAGGGAACAGTGCCCATAGATCATTTATGGCCTGGTTGTGAAATTCGCTATGTAGAAGGAGGTCACGTTGCTGCTTATGTCATGCAGCACGGCGTTTTTCGGTATTTTAATAAGGTTTTATCTATGATATAGAATCATTTGCGAAAATGAAATTAGGAAAGCGTTAAATTTAGCACATTTATTCATTTAGAAAAACCATTGCGGAAGCCATTGAACGTCATAGAACGAAGTATAATATTGGCGGGCAAGCCAGGATTCCAAAAGAACGAGACGCCTTGTCCACACAGAATAGTTCTCATTCTTCAGTGTCAAATAAAGCAGTTACTAATAAGTCTGATACGTGTTCGTCACCTATTTCTGAAGTACCATTGACACCCGAGTCTCCCGTTATCTCAAAGACAACTTGTGTACAAAGTAGAGTTGGTGTGCCAGGGACAAATTCACAAGCCCATACTGCATCATCGTGCTCGCCTTCACCACCACTGAACTGAGCAAGTGCGTAGACCAGAAGCTTCTTGAGATTGGTACATATAAAGGACTTTAGATTATTCCATTCTAGAATGCTGCAACAATCACAAAAAACGTACATTTAATCAAAAAACAAAAATCACAAGATTTTTAAGACTTACAGAAATTACAGAGGCATGTAAAACTTCAAAAGATAAGTAAAACAGATTATTACATGAGTTAGGAAGAGATTTTTATGTATGATTAGGTAGGCAAAATCTTGTCATAGATGTAATGTAATAGAAGTATGTAATAGAGGTATGTAATTGTGATACAATCAAATTGACTTGGAGCATTAGACTGAAGTTAAAAATTTTCAAGTTTTAGATTAAGGTACAAAATTCAAGTGCCTTTTGTCGTGGGACAATACCTATGTTAGCATTGTTGAAATAGTTTAGTTAAATTGTGAGAAATAAACTGGATCGGCGGGGTCGGTTACTTTTAAATCGACAACTGTTTTCCTACGCACCACATTCACACTGTCTTTATACTTTACATATGTTATTATAAAATAAATTATAAAGACCTCACCCCCAAATAGCAAAAATTAATGCCATAACGAACACACAGCAACAAAAATTGGAGGGACGTGCCCATATGTCTTCAGTCTGCAACTGTTGCCACTTCGCCTTTATAAACATTGCAATATTTTAACTTATTTTTTTGTGCATCTAAAACAAACAGTTAAAATGATATATTTCAACGTAATCAAAAAGTCACATCAATGAGCTTCATTTTCTTCTGAGCATGCCGTAGTTTCCAGTTACTTTTCATCAAATGGGGCATTACGGTTCTAAGTAGGTGCATCCTCAACCCACCCACCATTTGGGGTAAATTCAAAAGGGACGGTCCGTTGATAACCCTCGTAACAATTCGGGAGTGTGATCTAATCATCTTCCACAGTCTCCGTTCAAGCTCCTTCCCTTCTTTCCCTTTCGCCCGGTATCTTTGCTCGTGTATAAAATATTTTCTTGCCATTTCGACAGCCAAACGATGTATCTTCCGATACAGCTTAACAAAGTGCTTCACTCGGTCTATAGTCTTCATTATGCAGGGAACAGGATTTTTGTAGAATTTTACAATAATTTTTAATTTATTTCTGATATAACGCAGAGAAGGAAGTCTAAAGCTTGGTCGAATGAGTAGAGACCGCAGAATACAGCTCACTGTATGAACTTCTGATATAACTACATTTAGATCCTCTTCGTCTTTGTCTACTGCAGCACAGTAATGCTGTATTTCCACGTAAATCACAGCCAAATCGAGAAGTGTGCTTTGGACAAATCCACTACCTGCCAAATTAACCGCAAACTCGGCCGCATCTACTCTGATGTTGTCATTGAATGCTGATGTTAGATAAGATTTAATAATGCTGCTTCTGCAGCTCTCCATGAAAGGTAGTACTTCGGATGTAAAAGGCCTATGAAAAGTAATCACACACAGCAGCATCAGCGACATAAATTCCAAAGAACCTACCTATTAAAGTAGTAGTATATGTACATAACGGATCTTACGCGATTTCCAAGTATAGCTCGTCCAGCAAGATTGGAGGAGCTTTTTCGAAAAGGCCTGCATGAGGCACTAAAGGTTCCATTATGTCAGCTAATTTATACTTTTTTCCAAAAAATGTCTATCAAATATAAATTTGATCGCCGATCGGCGTTAACTCTCTAACTCCAAATTCAGCAGCGGATTTCAAAGCTCGTTACTTACACTTATTGGACTATTGTCCTTACGCAAGTATTAATTTAAATAATAATAATTATTAATTCCCGTGTTTATTCTGTAACAATTTGCAAGTTTGTTGTTAGTTTGGTAACAACCTTTTATTACGGGAGAAAGTAATTGAAAGTATTCACATTTTATTACTAGACATTTTCTTAAAATAAGAACTTTTCAAGAAGCAGAAAGCTATACAGTTATGGTTTCTTCACGTTCTCCAGAAAGCTGATGCCCTCTCTCAAACCGAACGGATAATATATACAAACAACCGCCGTAATTGGGCGCCCATTAGGCGAAGGCCCACTGGCATAACCTATTCCAAACTCTGTAGAAAGATTCCAGACCATCTGGGCGAAAAAATTGGTAGCATGATTGTAGGCACCAATTTCGTAATTGTATTTGCTCTCTTGGCTATACCACTTTTCCATTGTCTTTGTGACGGCCTCTGTTTCGCCTAACTCCTCATAATAAAATTCCCTATTTTTCTCCATCGTATTTATCCTTTTTCGGACACCAGTCGTTCATGGGGCCCTGTGATACATACAGTTGGGCACACTCCTCGGCTATTTTAGTCAGCTAAAAGTGTACAAGTAAATAAAATGTAGCTTCCAAAGACTAGTAAACCTCGCGTCAATGCGTAATTTAATAAATTTATTATTGTATAACCTTTTCATTCATTTTCAACGGAACACTGTGATGTCTTGAACGGTACTTATTGTGCATGTCAAGGCCTTGCCTTTGATATGCTAGTTCAAAAATTCACATCACCAAATTACATTTCAAGTGATGCAGGTACTGTTATAGTATGACACTTAGTTTTTGTCTTACAACCTTTGTACTTTGAGTTGGGGTTTAGCATAAACAGCAGAATGATAAGAACAACGATAGCAAGAAGGATGAGAGCTCCGAGTATAATCCATTTCAGGTTGTCCCTGACGACACCAGCCTTAAAGGATTCTACAGTCGCATGCCATTTTGATAGCTCCCAGTGAAAAATAACTAAGGTTTATGCATTTGTCGCAATTTACATCGGCAATTAATTTCTTTCAAATATGTGTGAGCAAATTGCTCTTCAGTTCCGATAACTTGCCCAAAAATGTGGCATTAAACATGGAAACAAGTTTATTTACGAGTTATGTTAAATCATAATGCAACAAACGCAAAGAAAATGCTCCGTCATATTGGGGGGAGCACGTTAGTTCGGTAACCAGTACTTTGTTGAGGGGGATAGTAGACGGCGATAACTGCAGTCTGCCCGTCAGCCCCATTTTTTCACCACCTGCGTAATATTGGAGGGAAACTTTGCCAGGCGGAAAGTAGTTTGCAACAACGTAATATCCGTTTTTACCTTCTTTTACTGTTAGAAAGTAGTATCCCAATTTCCCAATATATACATAAGCTTGATTTATTGCTTAAGGTAAAGCTAACTGGCAAGTGTGCTCACTACATTAAACTGCGTACGTACCTATAAAGATGGATGAGATGCATATATCGATGAGTAATAGAAATCAATGACAAAGTCATTTCATGTGGGTAATAAAATAACGTTTATTTTGTTCAATCATGAGTCAGGATTAGGAAAAGTACTTAAGAAAATAATAAGCTTGTAGATCATTAGCTGACTCATTTTTGGCTTCTCGCTAAGTAAAGAAAAGTTAGGCAAACTAAAATTATAATCGAACTAAAAGTATTATTTACACCTTTGCAAATTCCAACTTCCTGGGATCCCCCTCGAAGTCTCACGCAAGGCACACCGGGTTGGCAGTAGACATATCCATGTCCAGTACCTGCACCACCGCCACCTGCCCCAGGTAGCCCTATCAGTCCCTTTATTATACTCGACGCGATTTCTTGGGGTTGTGAGGATGATGGCTCCCTGGACGATCTAGTTCTTTTTGGACGAGTGAGAGGAAGTACGGGATAGGAAGAAGTTATATGGCAGCCGGAACCAATTACTGAAACGCATTTTCTGAGCTCCGGATGCCACACGGTATTCAGAGGGAGAGTTCCCGGAGAAAGTGTCCATTGAGTGGGACAGGTACATCGTCCTTGTATACAGTACAGAATCGTGTTTGTGGTGTCACAGGTTAATATAGGTTCGAAGCAGTAGTCCCCAGAAATAGATTTTGAGCTGGATGGCACAAGTGGCGAAGAGTTAGATGAAAATCGGTTGTGAGGAGAGTTTTCAATTTGGTTAAATGTAGGATGTAGGCTTCCTCCAGTTGTAAAGTCATTTGGTGCTGTAATTGGATCCAGCTGAAAGTTTGGAGGTAACTGTGAACCACCACGGGTAAACACTCCGCTACTTTGGGAAGGAAGTCCACTTTGCTGAAGCATTGGATAAAGTGCTGGAGGAATTTGTTGCTGCTGAAAACCTGGAGCCGGGCCAGATCCTGGCCCTCCAACAGGACCGATTCCACTAATTCCAGTTGTAGTTGGATGAAACCACTGCCCCAATACCACAGAATCTGCCAATACCAAAAGGAGAACTGAGCTGAATGGCCCCATCGGCATCGGCGCATCCATCTCCAATGCAAGTTCAAGAGCTTGAAATTGGAATGGAAGGACTATGAAGAGTTTTTTTCTACGTTTCACGCACTATTCTTTTGAAATGACTGAAATTTTTTGCTGCAAGTCCTCTCCAGAGCCATGCGAACGCGTAGTTTCGTAAGTGTTTTATCCATGCACATTTAGATGGATTTTCACTAGCATTCTCAACCTATTAAGATTAGAATGCAGGACTACATGAGAGAAATCGTAAAAATGCAATTAAGTAAAAAGCAGATTTTATCAGCAGGATGCTGTTAACGTATCTTTTACTATGCTACAGGTTTTGGCGTATCATTTGACAAAGTGCGTACTAAATGTTAGTGGGTACATCGTACGTATCGGTACTTACATATTCTAAACTTTTAGCACGTCCCCACGCTATCATTCCCATTTCCTGGAGACGGAGACAACCTTCCCCTAAAGCTTACTCTTACCAGCCACATCAGATTAGATAATCATATGTTTTATGGTTCATTTTAGTCAATTATGCCGACTGCCTACTCTCAAATATAAACTCGGCAGGAAACGGGAAATGAAAAGTTAAGTTTAGCCTAGTTATGCATAAGCACATCGACTATGGGATTGGTTCCTCGAAATAAGAATTTGTAAGTAGGTAGCTTGCTTGATTCTGGTTAGTCATACTTCGATCTACTTTGTTTCCTTTTTTTTGACTTGATATAACGTGTGAAAAGAGAAGGGTGGTAAGTTACATAATGCAACGGTATAGTAATACAATTGAACTAATTTTGTATTTCGGAATCAAGTCATTATATTCTTCAACACAAGTCCCTTCTTTTGTAACCTTTTGCTTTAATTCTTATTTGATTTTGAATAATGGTACATATTGATGAGTACAATTCCTTCGCATACTAATAATAATCACCGTCATCATCGCTATCCGAACTTGAATCGTCTCCGTAAGCCACTATCGAATTCTTCGTCGATTTTTC
>JAHZND010003627.1:0-12146 GCA_027744115.1 Acrocyrtus sp. NNG-2020 | reverse complement strand
CTTCTTGTGAAAACGGTTATTTTAGTGGGGAAAAACAAAAGTTTTAATTTGATATGCAGAAAGCAAGCTTAAAGCAAAAGTAGTGTTAAGATGTAATACGGAGATTATAGGTTTAATAGGAAGAAACATGTCCCATCTATATATACCTAATGTACCTAAGATCTTTTTTTAAAGTAGTTTTGCAAAAACAGAATTCTCTTTTGACAGGATATAAAAAATCTAATCTGTTTTTTATTATCGTGTTGTTGTCTTTTCCGTTCCTGGTGATGTTCTCTCTCTCTTCTGCTGAGTCAACTTCTGATAGCGTTTGTTCCGTTAAGGAAGCTGAAAGCTGAAGAATAAGAAGAAACGCTTGTGCGAGCATATAAAAATTTTCTGTTGTGGCTCTTGTGGCTCACTCTTTTTTGAAGTGGAGTTGGCATTGGCGTTGGCAGCAGCTAAGCAAATTAGCTGGGAAATAAATGAGGGAACACTCTGTGCTGATTACTATTACAAGAAAATAAAAGGAGAAGGTAAATGAAGTGAGGGAAGCGTTTCTCCTTAAGAAAGCATTTTTCCTCCCTACTATGACTATACTCCTTCCCTTTTTGCCATAATAATAACTGCAATAATAATACATTTTTTATGGATACTTATACTCTGCCTCCTCTTCCTTTTTTTCTCATTTATTTTCTTTTACGGAGAAAATTGGAAGCTTAAAAAACCCGCACATGAGCAATATATAATGTATATGCACGGTTATTATGATTACATTGGCCATGAAAAAGAATAAAAAAAAGTAAGACGACACACAGGGTAAAAAAAACTGTACTCCCGAAACTAAGAAGAAGAATAAAGAATATGCAGTAATCTGCATGGGATCCCATTATTATCTCGTGTGGTGGTTGCTAAAATAAAATATTTTGTTGAAGGGGGCTGTGGACTAACGCATATTTTTTTCAACTGTGGTGTTTTACCAGTGCCATTATGCTCATCATCATTTCCCCATTTTATCTTCCAATTGTGCATCGTCCACCAACCTGGCAAAAAATATATTTAAGGAGACACGAAAAAGTACGAAAAAGCCATGAATCATTTTTTGTTGACGACGACAAAAACTAAAACGTCTCTGGGGAAAGGGGCTGCTGCTTCTGATGATGACAACGACGAGGATGAACATCGAGCATGTGGATTTGTCAGAGAATGAGTGTAACCACCACCGCTGTATTATTGTCGCTTTTGATTACACGGCCCACACCACAAAACTGCAATAAGATTTTTTTTGCTTGCTCACTCATTTAATTCGGAGAGGGAGAGAGAGAGAGAGTAATTTCGTATGCAAAAACGGTAGGGAAGTCAAGAGGAGATAAGAAGGGATGGTGGATGGAGGAGCAGGTAAGAAGAAAAATATTCTGAGATTGACGTCGGGATGTAATCTTGATGTTGATATATTGCTCATTTTTCCGTACTCTCCACTTAACTGGAAAATGCAATAATTTCGCCTTTGTTTTTCTCCCCACAACAAAAGCTACAGGATGTATATTTGTAGGCAGTCAAAGATAACACATTCCTCATTGTGACTATCTTCATTTTTACTCAGGTAAAAAATGTAAATGGCTTCGGAATGAGACATAAAAAAATGCGCATTGTGTGTAGCGAGCAATTAGTGTACTCCTCTCTGTGATGGATTGATTAGAGGGATGGGACAGAGAAACAAATAAAATTGTTAAAATTAGTTGGGAGAGAGCACATAAAAATAGAATTTTGAAACTTGTCAGAGGATATGCATAGTGACAAGAGACTGGTGGCCTAAGACGAGGACGAGTTTTTTTAATAGGTTGAGCGATGAGCTATGAGCTATGATGATGATATAACGTAATAGACAGTTTTACATTTTTTTCTAGAAGTTCAGGGGATGTGGTTTTTGATATGATGATGACGGCTGAGGCAGTTATAGAACGGAATATGGTGGGAACAAAAGAAGTGTGGCAATTCTGTACGTAAAGTTGTCAAACACAGGATTTTTTTCCCATATTGAGGAAAAGAGGCAAAAAACATTAACTTTTATTACGATGGGGGTACGTGTGGCTACAGATTTATCAATATGAGAGCAATTAACCCGTAACATTAATGAATGAGTTGGCGTTCTCTAAAAGTCATGTTAATATTTTGCTGGCGCTTTTTCATCCGAGCTTTTTTATAGCAGAATAAAAAAATTATATTTCCCAGAGAAGTCTAAAAATATAAAAGTAAAATGAGTGGTGTGCCCAGAAGGCATATTTCGACTATGTTTTTTGTCTTTGCGGTGTACCTCTCTCTCACAAGCCGCTTCTTAGTTGAGTTGGAGTCGTGGCTAATTAATTTGAGATTTCGAAATTTTTGACAGATGAAAGGATAAGAGTAAATTGGTGCGTTTTTTTAAAAAGAAGAAAATGAAAATGAAACTGAGCCATTTAAAAAAAGTGAGTTTAATTATTTCCCTCAGAGCAGGAGTAATAAAATCGAGTTGGAAGGGGTAGCTGAAGGTGCTAGGAGTAAGATGGATGTGCTTTTGCGTCCACATTAGCAAACTTTTATATATTTTTGAAACTTTTTTTCGCCGTAATTAAGAGGAGAAGCTGTAACTCACATTTTTTGATTAATTAATTAATAGAGACAGCTAAAATTGCGAGGAGGACTCGGGTAGTGGGTTGTGGGTAGACATGCAAATGTACAAGGCGCGCGCGTGGTGTGTGTGCTAAATCGCTAATTATTTATGTTCTCCGCATTTCTAAAAGGAATAAATGAAAAAAATAGTACATGCGCGTGTAACATATATGTGGAAAGTTGATAAGCTTGCGATAATTGATAAATCCCTGATGTGAGCAGATATATATGGCGATGACTTACATTAACTACATTTTTTTTCTTGAAGATATCACCCGTCAACTCAGAACTCAGCAGAAAAAAAAACAAAAGCGCGATAGCATTAAATAAGAGCAAAAACGATAACCCAAAAGAAGTAAGTCGGATTACACAATAAATATATATTTTTTTATCCCTTTTCAAACTGCCTACTTCACCAATCTCATTTTAAACACGACTTGAAGTAAGTCGTTTTAAAAAAATATTGTTCTCTCTCTCGTCTCAGCCATTATCTTATATATTTTTTAGTAGTGGCTGTTTATGCATAAGAAAAGTAGTCTAAATAAGCCCTTTTTACCGCCACACAGCCACCAGGTATGTGGGACCACAGTAACTAAGTCAAGCCAAAGTCACACCGCAGAGGATAGCACCGCAGCAACAGCAATTCATAAAAATGTTCATAATTCCTCCTATCACCATTTTCAGGTGAGGCGATTTTTATCTTTTTCTCTTAAAACGCCGTATAAGTGTATGTAGAGCTGTGGACTATTCCCTATTCCCTTCTGTAGTGTAATATCTAGTCTAAAAACCCATTAAAATATTTTTCGAGATTTAAAAACCGAAAAAATCCATCACAGCTAGTTTTCGACTTTGTCTTTAGCTCTGAAAGTCTGAAGTGGCAGTGGCTTTAAAGGTTTTTTCGTTCCCTTCTCTCAGAATGGGAATTGTGTGGTGCCCATTAATTTTTTTTTCGCAAAGAGGATAAAACTACATAACTGGATATTTCATGCTTTGTCTTTTGCAACTTGGCTTTTGTCGTCATCAGATGTAAGAAAGCCAAGCTATATTTTCGTATTCGACATGGTTGTAGAAATTTCATATTTTTTGTGGAAAAGTATACGTTTTGGCTTGCATAACCGTTAGAATACTCTCTTCTCTCTGTACTAGGATTTAGGATTTGCTCTTTTTCTACTTAAATATCAGCGTTATAGCTATGTGGGTCATTGCATATTCAGAATGTGCTTTTTAGACGAAAGCACTGAGCTTTTTCTAGAGACACAGAAAAAAAATCCTATTTAATGAATTTAGGATGATATCCATGAGACAGCTTCTCAGTGGTTTTTCTTTTTATAAAAAGACCAACTTTTTTATATTAAGGAGAGCTGCTTGTGCAGGGAAACATGCTGAGCTTAATTACAAGAGCAAGCTAGAGAAAAAAGTCGTACGCGCTACGGAAAACAATGAGCGTAGGAAAGATGTAATGGGATCAAATCCGACATTTCTAATTTGCATCGGATGGATGAAGCCCGTCATATGAGATGATATAGAGAATGAGAAGAGCGTGTAAGCAAATGAGATTTTAATTCGGATATTTTGCAAGGCAAGAAATTATTATTTTTAAGAAGAAAATAGTAGTAAAGTACCTTCAATTGTTCCAAGACAGTTTGACATTCATGCTGGTGTTGTGTGGTATGAGAGGTTGAGATTTGCTGGGCTGGGGAAGAAGGTGCTCCTCTAGGTCCTGAGGTGTTACTGGCAGGTGCCGTAGACGGAGATGATGAGGCTGACTGCAACAACAAAGCGAGACTCTCATCGATTGACACCACCAATCTCTCAAAACCGTTACCAATCTTGGTCACAAACGACTCCGTGCTACTGTGTTCGAGCTGCTCGTAATGAAGATCGGATTGCTCGTGATTATCAGAAATTGAGGGAGATGACGGGGTAGATGAAGATGTGAGTGAAGGAGTAGTGCTACTACTACTCCCACTTCCATCACTTTGTGCGCCCGTCACGGATGCACCCTCCGCCAATACAAACACATTGGCAACTAGAAAAAGTGCAAACAAAGCGGGCCAACGCCAACAATGACGAAGTCGGCAATTGCTCAAGCTCAACATTGTTCCGTTTTCTGCTTGTCTCCTCGTGCCAAACGCTGGCGATGATGAGCCCATATTTTTTCCTTCACTTCTCCCTCTTTCTTCTTCTTTTTTTACTATTATTTTCCCTCACTATATATATTTTTTTACTTCACTGTCTCTGGTGACAATCACACCATCAGCCAACGGAATTATATATTTTTTGCGTTACGCTACGCTACGCTGCACTACGCTACTCGAGGAGTACAGTTGAGCGTAATACTTTGCCGGCATTATTAGTATACTTATTTTTTTGTTCCGTCAACAATGTGATGAATGGTGCAATATCGCTGTTATTACTATTTGTATTGTGTTATTATATCACTTGTGTTCCTCCTTTTTTTCTCCCAAATTACTCCGTATTGTTATCTCCTCTAGAATTCGGAGAGCGGTGATGACTACACCAAAAAATGAATATTTTTGCGAGAGACGCGATATGTGAGGCAAACTGAAATGCGTGAATGTGCACTTTGAAAAACTAACTATAAAAATTGGGAAGGGAACAATAAGCGGAAAAAATATTGTCACTGATTGATGATATATTTTATTATTATATTAGTGCAGGCCTACGGTGGCTTGCATATGAAAAATTCTAAAATAAAGTGCAATTTTTCTTAACGACAAGTTCACGTACAAAAAAACTGTTCACCTGTTTTTTAAAGGATGCGCTCCTCTCTCTTATAGTAGATAGCTCGCAACAATAGAATTTATTCCACTTTTTTTTACCACAAGGTAGGAATTTTTACTTTGATTAATCCTTCGCTCTCCTTCCAAGAAAATCACTTGTGAACCACCGACCGACTTAACTATTTTTGGGACAATGAATGAAAATAGTTTTTTTCTAGAAGAAAATGTTTTTTTCCTTGTAGAAGAGAGTAAAAAATCCCAAAAAAGGTTTTAATGCTGTGTGCACATGTTCACTGAGAGTAATCCCGGATATTGGTCATTTGCAGAGAACAAATGGTTTGGCTGTACCTCAATTCCCAGCTTGGCTGTAAGCTGCCTTGTTTTTACGATGACATATGCGCAAAGGATCGAGGAACAGAAGGAGATATAGGTAGCACTTGTTCTAGTGGAAATCTGAGAAGTGCACTGCTTCTTACTGCTTCAAAGTCAAGTCCCACACATTGGAGTCTCCGAAGGGAGTCTTGTAGGCAACTGTTCTTTACAAGCTTTTTTTTATTATATTTTTGGATCCTTTTCCTCCTCAAAAAAATATTCTTCCTCCTACTCAGGTTCAGATTTTTAAGTACTTGTTGGAAGAAGCGGTCCACATGTCACCACCGCCAAGCACTATAAACTCCCAAATTATATTTCAAGTGTAAGGGAGACAGTCACTTAAAGGTTCACAGACGGCACACAAGTTTCCCTTCCCTTTTTTCTGGTAAATTTATTAAAAATATTGTTAACAGCTTCCTTTTTTAGCCTAAATACACTCCAAGTAATATGGAGAAGGCGACAATTCTAACTCAAAAAAACACACACATGGAAAGTTTGTCAACTCTGAATGAAACAAATGGGCCAACTCCGTCTTCAGTTCAGATGGCCAACCCGCCAACCGGAAGACTCGTTTTATAATGGGGACTGAGAGAAAAGACACAATTTTAATTAACTCTCTTCCTCTCCACAACTTCTCCGATTTCGAAACACATGTAAAAATAATTAAAAGAGAAGTTCCCATTCACTCAAAAAAATTAGCTTTTAAAAATCAATGAAATATTTTTTATGCATATCTCAAACTGCTCTGCTATCTCTTTTCCTGTTCTTTTCTTTACTAGAAAACTGACGACGGTATAAGCACGCAACTCACAAAACAAAGTAGTAGGACGGGTCTCACTCAAGCATAGACCATGCGTACGAACCGGACTGTTGCTGAAACACAACTGAACTCACTCCGTCACTAGAAGGGCTGAGAAATGGGGAAAATATTGCATCTCTCAAATGCATGCGTACTAAAAGCCTTAGAAATGAAATGGGGTGTAATGGTAATGGATAGAGAGGGGCCATATAAGAAAATGTGAGCTTACCTTGCCTTTTTGGATGCTCGCTCGCAATGGCAATACCTAAAGATGCTACCTTATAAAAATATATGTCTTTTTACAACAACAGGCCCAACAATGTATTTCGCCTTTTACGCTTCCAAACTGCACTCTGCTCTTAATCCAAGAGTACATGTATGACAATTGGGTAGTTTGCGATCTAAAAACTTTGTTCTCTGTTCTGTAAAGAGGCAAGACACGTTCGTTTCGTTGCTCTACAAAAGAACGCATCTACCACCACCACCACCACCACCACAGGTAAAAATGGTATGTTACGGTGTGCGTACGTAATAAAAAATATATACAAGACCCAGCGAGAATTCCCTTCTTATTGCATTGTACTTACTGCCCAGCTCATCTCATAACAAAAGGAGAAAAAAAATCTATGCATAACTTTTTTTTCCATGTAGCTTCTAGCCCTAGCTGCTGGCTGAAGTCACTCCGATATGGTAAGCCCATATCAGTTACTTTGACATGACCGTGGTATTAATTTACTCGGATAAAACGTAATCACTCACAGCAGCTCTACATTCAATCTGCATAATAAAAATCCATTCCTAATGAATTCAGAGCTTTCCTTCCATTAAATGCCTTTTTATAAGGAGGATTAAAGACTATTTTTCAAAATGGGATATTGAAATGCACTCACTCACATTCACAATATATTATTACATATAAATGGCTGTTCCATTTTGTAAGCTCTGTATTATATTGCCCCTATAACTTCCCTAAAGGGTAAATTTTTTCAGGCTGATCAGATCACACACGAACCCTGGGAAATGAAGAAATGTACATTTTGCTTATTGAATATGATTAGACGTGCCCAGGCTAATATTAATTNAAGGGTAAATTTTTTCAGGCTGATCAGATCACACACGAACCCTGGGAAATGAAGAAATGTACATTTTGCTTATTGAATATGATTAGACGTGCCCAGGCTAATATTAATTCTGACAATGAGAGTTCACAGAGTAATTCCATGATTGTGACGGTTAGTGAAATGAAATGATTATTCCGATGATATCATCATATTTGATACGAGACTAGTTTTAACTCACCCGCAATAAAAAATATATATAGGTATACCTACTACCTTTTTTTATTTTCACGAGAGAAATAAAGCATATATTTGAGCTGCTAGATAAAAAATAATTTTTTGAGATAATTTTTTTTTCTCTTCTTCTAAAAGACAGTTGTAGGGATAACATCAAACGATAGTTGACTGACTTTAGGACTGTGGCACTTTTTGGTGGGAAAATCACTCCTACCTGGTGCATTCAAGGCACAGTTTTTATGTGCACAGTCTAACGAAGTGAGACGAAAACCGCAAGAAGGAACAGTTAATAATAATAAGCAGTCCTTCTTTTTTCTTTTCTTCAGTAAAATTGTGCGTTATTATTAGTGCACTTCTCTGATATTATTATTATTGTGTTATATGATAAGCCCTTATTACGTAAGATTGCTCCCTCAACTGCATATAAAAATCAGTCTCGAGTCTTAATAGGTATTTTACCTCACTTCAGTTAAACTTCAGTAGCGCAGCCAGCCACTGTACGCAGCAGGGCAATTTTTTCCCTTGCGTCTTGGTCTCCTCCTTTTTCTTGCATCATTTCTCCCATATCGCCATATCTATTTCCCTGCGCTTATCTATCACCGCCACAGCATAATCCATCCATCCTCCTCCACAATACCATTTTAGCACTGCGTCCGTTCGATCGTCCGCCTCCATTTTCTTACTAAATAAGAATGCACTCAAATCACAAGCTGTAGTATCATCCTCATTCCCCATTCTCTTATCCGTATAATTTTTTTTTATTGCAGTTGCAAGTTGCAAGTGCTGCGACTACCTAGAAAAAAAAGGACGTAATAATAAAATGCTCATTTCATACAATTTTCCTATTCTCCTATCTTAAACCTAAAGAAAACCAGACCATCATTATTATCAGTGTATGATCTCAAAAAAGTTGAAAAGGAAGGAACGAACAAGTCTAGAAAAGAAAATCAACAAGAACAACTGATCGGGAAAAAATTTATCATTGGATGATGATTACCGTCATCGAATTCTCCAAACGCATTTTTCCTATGCAGTTCTTATAGAGCTGCATTTACCTCTTCTCTCCACTTCGTTGTAATGTCAGATCATTAGCAATCGATTGTCCATCCAAAGAGCCCATTCACTCTAAAGTTGATGGGCATTTTTCACAAAAAGTTAAATTGTATTATTATTATTGCTCCTATTTCGCATACCTCAAGTAAAATCCCAGCTTTGCAGTTGGGAGTTGGGACTAGACAAGAAAAAGGAAAAAAAACTAGATCTGTGTCTTCAATCAAAGAAGCATATAAAAGAAGTGGCATTGCATGAAGAAAACTAGTTGGCTATTTAACTCGGACAGCTACAGCTCATAATTTTTACTCAGGAAAATATGTATAGGCAGCTCTTTCTAAATGAATTTATGACTTTGCGTATGCATTTATGCGTGTGTGTGCGCTAGCGCTGCACTACTTCTGATTCTGTCTTTAATAATTTTTTTCATCTACTGCTGAAAAATGAAGAAGAAAAAAATGTTTTTCTCTTTTTTCCATTGAGTAATATGCACGCCTTCGGCTGACCTGTTGCATGCGTATGCTGCCTACATTTTTAAGAAATAGATTTTTTTGTGAAAATGTGTAAAAAGTGTACATAAATTTATCAATTTTTCCTTCATTATTTCGCCCGAATCAGATTATAAAAATGCTCTCCTCCTCCCCTCTGGAAATATAGAGTATTTTCATGAAAAATCTCGAGCCAGCATCTGATTTCAGAAAATCGTTCATCATGTCACTCTGGCTGGATCTCATTCTTTCTGCTGCACTTGCACTCGCACTCGCTCCCTGCTTGATAGATACCTGGCTTGCGTGAGGAAAGGAGTTTGGTTGCGAAATGTGATATTTTATATTTCAAGACAGAGATTTCTCTCTCGTTCCTCCGGTTTTTTTACATGGTAGCCCTTCTAAAAAAATTGATGACAGTACTCGGTGTGGCTGTTTTGATACTCTGACCAGCATAAAATAAAAAAAAATATTGTAGTGGAAGGTACAGTACAGAATTACAGCCCGTACTAGTACCTACTCCATTTCAAAGGGGAAGACATATCACGCAGTACAGCGTTTGGCGTTTGTTACCCTCCTCCGTACCTAAGATGCAGGTGCTCGAAGGGATTTTTTTGCTTGATTATTCAGAAAAAACGAAGGAAAGATATTAACATGATTAGAAGTTATTGCTGTGAGCAATTGAGTGCAGTCAGAGAGTCAGTGTTGGCATGTTTTTGCTGCCAACAATGTAATAGCCGAGAAGTCACTCGAAAGAAAAAAAAATATTTTCAAGGCGAATAAAAATCAAGTCAGGTCAACTCAAGTCAAGATTTTTTTGTAATATAAACTTGCAGTCTGCACTTCTTGCAACTATAACAAATTGTTATATTAGCATACCACTTTGATTATTACAAAAAGTTCTACATACCTACAGAAGATTTCAGGCTTTCAGAGAAGATATCTTCTTTTTTTGAGCGTATTAGAACCATTCCTCTGATTATTGGATTATTGCACCTTACATTTTTTCACCTGGAGCATTAAATGAAAAAAAGGTCGAATATGTTAAAATTCAAATCACTCAATGACCCAATGCGTATATCATTATCGGGGCTGTGATGAGGCTACGTCTGTCACAAAAAAAATAAAGTTGGCTGAGAGCATTGAAAATTCTTCTCTGCCACACTAGCAATTTCAAAGATGGAATTATTCACGTGTGGCTGAGAATGTAGTACACACCTTGAAGGTGGATGTTGATGTAAAATGTGAAATTATTACATACTATATTTTTTACTGGTGTATATATATCTGTAGTGTGGAGAAAATTATGTATACGAAAAACAAAATTTTTAATTCAGGTAATCACACTACTTATACAAATGCTTACTCAATCTCAATCACTCTCTTATAAATAATAGGCAGGGAAATTTTTTGATATGGGGGAGTGCAGCGCGCGGAGCGTCGCCCGACCGGGATTATTATTTAGCAGGGCCATTAGCACTTTTTGCGCAAGTAATGATAATAATATTACCGGCTACATAATAATCATTATAATCATTACAGCTAAATATTACCAGCGACGGTTTTGGAGTTGGAAGGGAGAATATATAGCGTTGAGGCTGCTGCTATTTGTGTATTCTCTTTTGGTGTTTGCATGCAACCCCTTTTAATGTAAAATGCGGAGGGCTTCCTTTCACATGAAAAAAAAGTAGGAATAAAATTTATTTATTCTTCGTACACTCACTAGAAAGAAAGGAGGAGGAGTGGGAGAGAAGAAAAAAAAGAATTTTTACAAGTGTTTTCCTCTTTTAATCGTCTTAATTGAATTTACACGAAGATGAAATCAGGCACACCATCATTATCATCATCAGTGCTTATAGCGCTCACTGCTCACTCCAAACCAACCGCACTCACATGCACCACAGCATCAAGAGAGAAAAACGTCGTTATTATTACTAGCCCTGAAAAAAAATGTTTTAATGCAATTAACGGCTCTCGTCCCTCTCTCTCTCTCTAGCTCTAGCCGAGTATGAAAATCTCCCACTATTATGCATTATGATGCATTATGCATTCACGTCATTTTCGAATAAGCCCGTCATTCACTTTGTGCAATGAAATGTGCACAGAGATATATGTAGAAAAGAAAAAAAAATGGGAGTCGGACAAAAGGCGAGGAGAAAATAAATGTGTTTTTAGTAAGTGAGCAAACATGAAGAAAAGCAGCATCTAATTCCCTGGGTAAACAATAAACGCGTAAGAAAAGACGTGCAGAAGCTAAAAGATGATGAATTTATGTGAAGTTGGGTCAATGTTTGTTTTCTGTTTATTTTTATTAAAGGAACGGGACAGATGCCGTTGTTGCGCTCGGCTTCTGTAGACAGCGTCCACGTCCACAAGGGCATAAAGTTTGGTTGTGGTGTGGATGCGCCATCAAAAATCCAAGTAAGTTACCAGTATCACGACATTCACAACGAGGAGGTTGGAACGGAGGACTGGCTGAGTTACTTGGCTCGTTAGCTCCGAAAACGAAAAAGGAGGAATTAAAATATCTACAAAAAATTCTTTTCACTTCTCATTCTAAGTCAGTAGGCTAAGTAAGCATTATGATTAGAACATAAGGCGAAGCGCGAGGACAAACAAGGTAAGAAAAAAAAAGTAAATGAGTAATGATAGGATCAAATAAAAAAAAGAATTTTCTTTAAAAAAAGGATGATCATGCTCGCGAGTGCGGACTGGGTGATGATGGAGATGATGATGATGGTGAAGATGATATTCAAAATAGTAGGTAAAGCACCCA
>JAHZND010003626.1:0-11936 GCA_027744115.1 Acrocyrtus sp. NNG-2020 | reverse complement strand
ACTATTATTACTGGGAAAGTATAATCCGACTTTTGTATTATTGTGGGGAAAGGAAGTTTGCAAAATGTTTTCGGTGTGGAGTGGTATGGTGGTAGCAATGAAAAAAGAATTAATTTGAATGTTTGAAACTCCGGAAAATGGGATGATTGTGAGCGAAGAAGGGAGGAAGGAAGAGAACAATGAAAAAATATGTATTTTAAGTAGCTCCGATTTTCTTTTCTTTGGAAAAAAGAATATTTTTTTATCACTGTTCCCATTTCAATTCCCCTCCGGTTTTTCCTTTTTTGTTTATGTTCAGATAATTGCTGTTTGCGGGAAATTATCCAGGAAAAAAGTGAAAAGAAAAGTAATTATTATTTTTATAGGGAAAGTAGGCAAAATATTAATAGAAAACAGTTGTGGGGACAGCCGATATGCAAAGACAAAAAAGCAAATTATTTTTCTTGGGAATAATAAGATAAAAAATTAATTTAGAAAAATTAGCATACGCAACGCATTTACTCCGGAACTGATCAAAACTTCCTGTAAAGAAAAGCAGCAATTAAAATTTACATTGTTCTGGTTCTAGTTAGTTACGCAAAGAGACTACCGACCGATTTTGTAAGCATCTTTCAATACATTATTTTGCTCTTGATTACTGCAAGTGTACCCAATCAATTTTCAATTAACTTCAATTCACTTTCCTTCTTGTTCTCTGTCATTATTAATTTTTTGTCAACTCATTTAGCACGCAATTTTTTCCGTAGACTAAAAACCCCTAAAAATTAAGCAGACGCTCTGTTCTCATCATCCCAACTGCTTCCCGTCATCTGCTCTCCCCATAAAATTAATTTCTTTGCACTTGCTCCTACCAAAACCACGAAACAGGTAACAGCTTGCACCACACCAAAAACCAGCGAGACCAAAAGACAAAAAATTTTAATTCTCTATTCTCCTCTCCTCCTCTCCTCTCGCAACTTTTTTTTCCACTGCACGAGCTCCTTCCTCTCTCTCTTTTCTTCCCGGTTGCATGCTAATTAAGCCGTGAGTAATTAGTGCAACTTAATGGGATATCCGAGCTGACTCTCTCTCCTTTGCAGATGAGACTCCTTCTAAAAAAAGTTTTTTTTCACTACAAAAAAAATTCACCAAGCAGTATCTCTTTTCTCTTGCTCATTTCCACCTCCTCCTTCTTCCTCATCAAGCTGATCAACATCCCGAAATGCTCATCATCTCCTCATCTCATCATCCCTTTTTTCCACCTTCTCCTTGATATTCTTCTGTAATTACAGACACTTCTCTTCCACCAACAGCCTTATAAAGTTACACCAGAAAATTTATATTTTAGAAAGGAAGATGAGAGCAGATAAAAAGCACTCGCACCATTCACCAATCCACATCCTTCGGAGAAAATAGCGCAAGCAGCTTCACCAAAAAAGAAAAAGAAAAATGCTCATTCCCGATCCTCATCAGATTGCAATGACACCGAGTACCTCCGTAAGTGAGTGAATGAGGAAAAGGGGAGGAAAAAATATAAAAAAAATACCCTGAGCATTCCCTTCTCTCAACTTTTTAGTAGAGATGTCTAGCCCTACTCATCTCTTAATTTTTTTACTTACTGTTTAATTGTGAAATTACTACACGGGAACGTACAAGTGACAAGAAAGTGACTATGATAGCATCTCTTCCGTGCAATATGCCTCCCTCCTTATTTTAGCTTTTACTGAAAATTATGTACTCTGCCGTTTTCCACATGTGTAACCTTCCCCACAATTGGATTTTATTGCGGAATTATTCGTGTTGTTGGTTGTGGTCGCAGCAAAACTTTTGATTGTCTCATCAGCACTGCCACCACCACTCCGTCTTTTATTTGTCGTGGTTCGAGATAGCTGCTTAACTTTGTTAAGTCGTGAGCAAATATATGGAAGGGGGAGGAGGAAGAATAAAAATGATTTGCATTTTACTCTGAGCTGGGACAGGAAAGGAAACAAATTTTTATAAAAAATATATTTTTTTCATTGTCATCTTCCCCATCCCCATGAAATATATATTTTTAGGATGAGCACGGCTTGATCACCTCTCCACTAGAGACTTTTTCTCACTTTTCATCGTCATCAGAAAGCATTCGAGATTTTTTAGTGGAGTAATGATCACCGTCTCCCGTCTCAAGTTGGAGTATTTTTTACTCTTTTTACACAGTTTCACGTTCCATTCATTTGATTCAGGTTTCATAGCTGAAGTGTCTTTGGAGGAGGGAACAAAAGGAGAGAAGAAATGCGAATTCCCAGATATCCAATTTTTTATTGCTGGTTGGTGCTATCTGAGACAATTAGTTTGATGATACAATATAAAGTAGAAATGTTCGTTGACTTTATGGTTAGTTTACCGCGTGCGGTTTTTTGAGTAGTGCTTTGCATTTTTTTAATGTGTAGGTATCCAAATGAAGACATCCGTGCTTGGTTTGGTGCTTGAGGACTGGGATGTGGATGTGGATGTGATGAAGTAAACAGAGCGAGACTGATGCAATCACTCGGACTGGTTCCCTTTTCCCTCTCTGTTCCTCGCACTGACTGAGATTGAGAAGCCTTTCCTTCCTTTCACTTGGCTTGGCTGTTGGGAAAATGAGCGATGTGCTAGTGCTAAACTGCTCGGTTTGGCACTGCCGCAGAGAAGAGGAAGAGAGTCGAGAGAGGAGTAAACGAACTTGCTGACTGAGCAAACACAGGCAGGCCGTGATTGAGTCAGAATGTGGAAAGGAAAAAATGGAAATGATGATGAGACGAGCCGGCTGGATATCAATTAAAAAATTGTAGCGCGGCTGCTCCTTCCGGAACTCATTTGTAAGCTGACAGAACTAGAATGTGAAGGGGACAAAAGATGCGTTTTAGTTAAAATACTATTCCAAGTTTTTTTTTCTTCATATAAATTTCATTGCAGTTTTTACACAAATTTTTTGAATGGTAAGAAACATTTTATATACATTTTATATAGGTATCTCCTTAAATAATATTATTTAAGCTGTCCACACACCACCAAACCAGAATAAAAAAAATATTTGAGACAATGAGAAATTGACTCTGAAAAATTTATTATTTCATCTTCAATCAAATCTCGTTCTCTTTCTCTGACATGACAGCAGGGATAAGTCCTACGGTGTCCAGAGCTAGAGTAACTCACCGCGAAATACACTCTTGCTGTGTCCATCAATCTGCTGACCAGTGTTCTGTGACTGCTCTCCTGCTACAAATTACAAAGTGCATACAATGAAAAGCTTACTCATGGATGGAGTGAGTTTTTTTATTCGTGTAAGAAAAGAAATAAAAAAAATTAAGACGGAGAGGGAGTAAGGTACATGAAAGGAACAAATTGCTGAACAGATAGCGAGAAGAGCCGGGCAGAAACATGGAATCAAATCATTTCAAAATATTTTTGTTATTGGATTTGTAGCTGCATGAATGACTGCATCTTAAAAAGATATACATTTTCTGTGATCGTAACAAATTCGTTAATCATATCAAAGAAAAAATAAGACGGAGAGGAAAATGATACGACGGTCGAAGTCGACCTCTTCTTGGCAGGGGGTGCATACGAATCGCTCGCTCACTTCGCTGACCTGGCTCTTCTTATCCCAGCTTAGGCTCTCGCTGCACCACTTCATTTACATTTTTCCAAGAATGAAAACTTAAAAATGGATTTTGATAATTTCGGATGCGAAGTGGGAAATCGTGTAATGGCCACGAAAAGACAATGAAAAAAACGGGAAGGGAAGTTGTGCATTTTTCAATTCTGATATATTTTTTCTGGCAGCCAGGCCAGATGGACGTTCTCGCGTCCACATTCAACTTCAGCTCCCTGCTCACTTCTCAGTTTTGTTTGCAACAAATAAAAATGGAAATCAAATCAAATCTCACTCACGAAAAACGTTGCAGGACATGAGCAAACAATAATCAAAACGGGAAAGATTATTGATTTGATTTGATTTGATTTGATGGCTAGCACAACACTACCAGAAAAAAAGCAATCAAAATATTACAAAATTTACAACACTTTTTTTATTGCCACTCTCGTACAGGTACTACCAAAAGAAGCAGCAGAGGGAAATATATAAGTTAATGTTTGCATAAAATTTCCTTCTCGTTGGTAGTCCTCTTCATAGCTTGCTGCTGCTGTGCTTTTTATAATCCTTTTTATGTATTTTCTAAAGAAAAAAAGTGTTTTTGAATTTATTGCACTTTTTGACTAGTCACTCGCTAATTTGAAACAAGTAAATAGCTGCGGGATGCCGTATTACATGAAAAAAAAAAACATTTACAGGGGAGCTCTCTTCTCTTTCTCCTGTATCTTGCTCGCGTTTTAAAATTGAATAGTGTAGAATGAGTGGATGAGTCAGTAAAGCCTGCCAGAAGACTTGACATCATCCCATCACAAACTATTAAAAGAATACTTGGCTATAGCGTTGAAAGTGTGAACAAATAATCAGCCTTTTGTAATAGTAAGAGGTAATCGTAAAGTAAGTGGTATAGTGCAGTTACTTCTCTGGTAGGGATTATATTGACCACTGCACTACCACCCTCCTCGATACTTAATTGCAGAGATGGACTTTACTCACGATTTAGCTACTTTTTATTAAAAGAGGCAACTGCTTTGTGAATCAGCGTTGTGCGGATATTACGCTAAAAAGTTAGTTTTAGCTCGACTGACGAAACCCAATGCACACTTTAGTCACTTAAACGCCACAATTATTTCTGTACAAAAATATGGTATTAAAAATGTAGTAGGTAGTTGCAGGTATGCTAAATTTTACTTTCAGATAAGATGGGACCAGGTTTGGATTGTCAAATAAAAGACGATCACTCGATTTTTTTTCAAGGAATGAAAGTACCAAATGAGGTCTTACAAAAGAATTCTATATTCCAATTTATTCTTTTGCAAATGTTGAGACAAAATGGTAACTTCCAGCCAAAAAAATGCGCTGAGTTGTCCTCATCGCCAGCCAAATCGCCCCCATACGTCACCCTGTTAAAAGGAAAATTTTTGGGTGGCTAAAGGAAAGAAAGTTATTTTTAAGGAGAAGGGACACGGAGTGATTAGCAATTAGATGGATGTGGAAGGAAAGTGTAAGGTGGACGAGATGATAAGAGAGTGGATGGCTGTACTGAAACGATTTTCTCACAGTGGGAGCAGGCAGAATCCCTAAAAAATCCACTTTTTTAACCGCAGTGGGACCCATTGCCAAAAATATATTCATGCATGCAGGTCTCCACAAAGATATCACTTATTACAACTAGAAAAAATATATTTTTTCACTCTTCTTATTTCCAGCATTTTCCTATCTCCAGAACTGAAAAAATGCGGAGCTGGCACCCTCAACACAGAAGCATTTAAGTATAAATTTTTCCTTGCTCTCTTCTCCCAATACACTTTTTAGTAGAAGCGACAGAAACTTTTTTTGTAATTTTCCTAAGAGCCTTTCCACATCCCAAAACCACATCACATCCCATTAGCTAGAAAACGGGAGACAATATTCCATTTAAACTTCTACCCTAAACAACAAGGACACTATTCTTTTTTTTACAAACGAAATGCTCAAGTGTTTTACTTTTTTCTTTAGGTCTCCGCCTTTTGAAGCAGTCTCATTTTTTCCTAGTAGGAACATGCCTTTTTGTGGTTACGTAAATCTCTCCTGTCGTGTAAATTCTCTTTAGAAAAAAAAGATGAAAATGAGAACTGGCTATGCTTGCTCCTGACACTTGTGACCTTTTTCCCTTACAAGGCCATAAACTTACCTTTTTGCACTGGTTCTGTCAGCTCTTTTTTTCTTTCTGCTTATTCTGATTGCTTTTTTATACTTTTGGGCAATGCCAATAATCTGTAATGTGGTAGAAGCATCTATAATCCTGGCAAGAAGGCAAGAGAGAAGTGCAAATCAGCTAATTTTTCAGAGTGCCCCTTTACCCAACCCAGGTTACGAGGGATGATGGGAATGGTGATACTAACTATAAGCTGAACTCGCTCATATTTACTCTGACTTTAAAATGAGGAGGAACTGTTGAGTGATGCAATCCAAATTGGCGGAGCAAACTTGAACTTGATATCTGCAATTACTATTTTGAGAGGAAGTGACAAATTCGTGAGATCTAAATCATTTTCAACAGCGCTCGCTCACAAACAAAACCATTTTTTCTCTAGGGTCATCATCCTCTCTTCATCTTCTCTGTATTTTTTGCTTTTGTTTTTAGCAGTGTCAATTAACAACGATGAGTGATCTCATTTATTTTTTTTTTATTTTTTTGCCGCCTCTCATCTTTCTCATCTCACTTCATTTTGAAAGGAGGAAAATACGCTTTTGTTTTGCTGCAGGGAAAGGAGTGCATCTCATTTTTGTTTTTTTGCAAGGTAAAATAATATATCTACCGAGGAGAGTAGAGCATAGCATGTCCCCATAAAATAATTTTTTTTAAAGAAGGAAACAGCAAAAACTCTCAAGCAAAAATATATTCCTGCAGGCTACCACACTCTACATCCTTCCTAAAATCGTAAAAATGGACATTTCACGTAAAAAAAAGCTGTAAAAGTGGATGTGGATGGTGGAGTGGCAGAAGAATAGCATTTTGTGCGCGGTCCTTCTTGCGGTTTCTGTCCCGTTTTTTTTCCTCTTCATTTTCTGAACAATTCCACATTGTCCTTTCTTGAGCAGTTTTTATGATCCTTTTTTTAGTTGGTCAGGCTTCTTTATCTCCCCTCATTGTTTGGTATAAAGCAGCAAAGTAGCAATCTGCAATCCTTCTTGCTCTCGTGCGTTGTGGTGGGATCATATAGCACAACACGTGTTTGCGGTTTCCTCTTTTTTCCTTCCTTTTTGACTTTTCTTGATTACGCACGAGAGGCAAAACGGATATACTGTATTTTAAAGGCATGCATATATTTCCATCAACTTTGCAAAAAACAATTCTTAATTGCGATTGATACCCTCACGTTTTCTTTGGTTTCAGCAAATGTCCTCCGGAAAGAGAATAGATCACTGACATACCGCGAAAAAAACAGAGAGGACAATCAACTGATAAAAAAAATTACATTCCGGGATGTACACTGCAATATGGAAGGGTCTTCCTGATAGCAAGTCCTTCTGCAAAATGCACTTCCCAAAAGCACGCATTATAATATCGTGAGCAAAGTGCTTTTTTCCAGCGGGAGCAGCAAAACGCAACTTGGAAAAAGTGGATAATGGGCAAAAAGTCATAAAAGCTGTGGGAGTTTGCATGTTGCATTGTAAATAGGAAGTGGCAGTGACTACGACTGTAATAGTAATAATCATAACAATAATCTTTTGCATACATCACTTTTTCGGCGGACAAAAGATATCTCCTTCGTTGTTCCCATTGTTGTCCGCCTTGTAATAAACAGCTCCCACAGGTTCATTTTTATATTTTTCATCCAGACCAAACCAGCCTGCCTCTCACAATGTTACAATATGCTCACCATATTCCAATAATAAACTGGTATGTGTGGCTTCGGCTTCATCATTTCAGCCTTTTCACATGGATATTACAACAAATTCGGATATTTTTTGAAGGCTCTTTTTTCTTCTATTCTTCTCTCTAACTCTGAGCTGATTGTGAGTGGCAAAATATGGTGGCAGAAAAAAAGAGGAAAAAATATGATCGATATCTTTTCTCCCACAAAAATTTGTATCCCATTTCCCCCGTCATGTCAGCCCTGAAAACACAATACAACATGTAAATGAAAAAAGGTGGCGCAATCACTGTCTAATAATAGCCCGCTATCGTGTGTGGACGTGGAAGGAAAAAAATGAGTTGGAAGGCTTCCTTATAATTCCTGTTCCTCATGCGCACATATTATTTTCTCGGCCTCGTCCATTGTGCTCTTCTCTTTTTTTATGCGGTGCATAACAATAAAAAAAGTGTAATTTACGCCTTCTTTCAATTTTTTTTTATTCTCCTGCATTGTTTGTAATTCCAGGAATAAATACGTATACACACCATTTACATATTATTGGCAGCGCTTTAGTAAAAAAAAATATTCTGTTTTTATTTTCGTAAAGTAAAATCCGTAAAATTGAACCAGATGCTACACGGAAAAAACGAAAATTGGTGGCAAGTGAGCATGCAGAAATGAGCGAGTCAGGCCTTGCAGCCTGATTTCTCCGAATTAATTAGAGCAAATTATGCGTAAATCTTATTGTCACCGGAATCAGAACTGAANACATTACAATTCACAATTCACACCATATAAAAAATCCATTCTCCCTTTTAAAAATGCATTCCTTATTCCTCTTTTAAGGAAAAAAAAGGTTCTTCAGGGTGGCAATCTCACATCATAATAATATCATCATTCACCTCATCATTACCATCTCACAGCAAACAGAAGATTGACTTGTATGACTACGCTAAATGCCAGCATTTTTGTGACGATGACGGTGAGGATGGAGACGACGATCTCACCATCAAAAAACATATTTTTTATTCTCGTTTTTTAGTGTAAAAAGGGTGCATTGTTCGATTCAGGCTGTTGTTGTTTGGGCATGTAATGTGCACGTCAGGTGATATTGAGTAAACCCGTTCATTACTGGGATACTATGCATTACCAGCTCTTTTTTTTTGTCAGGCCCGTGTGAGATCGCATCGTAGAAAAACGGTTTTTAGGGTACCGCTCGCATGTTTAAAAAATGTTATATGGCTTGTTCTGTCTTCTTGTCGACATTCACAATCGACATGGCTGCTTACCTACCTGAAAGACAAGCTGTAAACTGTAAATAAAAAATATATTTTTAGAGGAAAACGCAGAAAAAAAGAGGAGATAGCAGTGTGGGACGGAATGAAGGACTGGAAAGGTAACGTAACATACTCGCGAGACATGGAGCTCGAGCTCCATGTCGGATGTATTGTCTTATCTTATCGAGAGAATGCATCTTGTTCTTGCTTACTCTTGCGGATGCTGTGCTTCGTGAATGGCGACTCCCCAATGTGCACTTTTAGTGGGGAAAATGAAGACCTCCCAATTCCAATATATATTTTTTTGGTTTATCTTCCCCGCTAAAGTCTTATTTTCACTTGATTATTACCATTATTTGCTGTTATCATGTGCGAACGGGTAAGAAGGATTGTCTCTTTTCTCGGCGGTGTAGTAAGTGCGGTAGATGGACGGGTAGATTTCAAGAGTGAATTGGATGTTGGCATGCTGCTGTCACATTGTCACACGCTCACCCCTTTATTTTCTCCCTCTGAATATGTAGCTTGCATACCAGCACATATCTCTTTTCAAGGATTTTTTTGAAAGGGAGGAAGAAATAAACGATTTCATCATTTCCAATAAATTACACTCCGTAAACTACACTCCGGGAAGGATGGGGAGGGAGAGAGGAAAAAGGGAAAAAATGGTGCTTTAAATATGGTAAGTAGCTGTTTGCTCAAGGAATGGAATGGGACACTCATCAATAATCTGTTTTTTCGTGGTAATCTCCATCATCCTTAAAATAACGAGGATGGGAAAAGGGACGATTTTACTTCCTTAAGCAGCAGGCTCAGTTCCTAGCCCGACTATTCTGGCAAGTTTTACCAGTCTTCTCGGAAAAACTTACGTAAAGCAGTCCAATAAGTGACCTTTTCTGTGACCTGTCGTCTAATGAAAATTGGTGAATGGGACCCACTCAAATTGTACGATTTCGTCATAAACTTGCCTTTTCCATTTTAAATAATCATCAGCTACTTCTCTGACAGCTTCTCAATGCTATTTCTCTGCCACCAAGAACTAGATCAGAATTTTTTTTAAAAAAATTAATATTAAAAAATGGGATTCAGATGTAAAATACGAGAGCGCACACACACATTGCCCATCTAAAAGTATATGTTTATCTGAGTTGTGGTTGATAACCTTGCAGTGGAATCCCGATAACCTCTTCCCTTACCTAAAAGATCATTTTTCTTTGGATGAGGATGCAAAAGATGGCTAAGCGCGCTACACATTTTTAATACATTTTATAACTTTGTTGGATGCCAACTTTGTTACTCTCGTCCTTTCTCAAGAGAGCATTTCGCTGCTGGATCTGAGTGAGTGAGACACGCTTGAAAACATTTTTTGTCAAAATTTTACTCTGGCTATTTCTCAATTTTTTTAGTCTCTTCTTCACTGCCACGATGGAGATTTCCTTACATCCACATCTCCCACAGTAGTGATAATGATAAATGAGCTCTCTCCAAAAATAATGATAAACAAGTTGTTTTGAATATGACGAGTAGGAAAATTGTACCAAAAAAACTTTTTTTTACAGAAAAACACATTAAATATCCTCCGCTCATTTATTTAGTGCGGAGAGGATAAACATCTCCAAAATAATATAATTTCTTCATATATGGTGATGGGAGTATATTAAATATTTTTAAGGTAGGTAGAATTCCTATTTTTTTAATGCTTTTGCTGACTGCGAGTCCCATTAAAAAGATTGATTGTTTTGGCTGCAAAGCGTAAAAATACAGAAAAAAAATTATTATTTTACCCGTTTTTTTTGTGAGTAGGACATTTGAAGGAGATGAATTTTTTTTATTCAATGAAAATTTTCAACACAGAAAAATTATTTTGTCAGCGAGATCGTCAACAGCGTCGTAGTAAATTAAATTATTGCAATCAGACTGTCTGTCCACAACAAAATGAAATAATAATTTTTGTCACTTTGTCATCGTCTTCATCATCCCAGGGATGGCGATGTCCCAGGAGCCGTGTGACAGGAACAGGACAGAGCAAAATATTGCTTTTTCCTGAGATGCTCACTAAAATTCGAATTTAGTTTTTCATCGCTAGAAAAAAATATCGCATTCTTGTAAAGCCGGAACTAAGCGAGAATGAGCCAAGGTAAATCAATCAATCTTCCTACGCGAATGGGTAAAAATCGGCTAAAAATTTTCATTCCTTTTTAACTAACAATTTTTTTGTGCAGTTTTGACTTTGGCTTGAGGCTCATCCCCAAAAATCGTGCTTAATTTCATTAAGCACGGACACACACTCGAGAAAAAAAAATTTCAGGGAAAATTTTATTTTTTTAAAGGAATGATGGATAATCTATTAGCGAGAGTGGATCACGGTTAAAAATGCGGAAAGAGCTATCAACCATCAGCATCCCCATCCTTCGGATAAAATTTGAGGGAAGAGCGAGAAGGAATTTGTTTACATGGATTAATATGCATAAAATCCGAACATGCTTTTTTATTTACAACCTCACATCTCTCGCATCCCCTCGCAATTGTAGTTGAGTGAAGGTGAGCGTTTTCCGAATGTGTGAAAAAAATCATGTCATGTTTTGAATTAAATTTTTTTTGAATTGCACTCGGCGGCAGTATGGCTAGTTGACTGTGAGGAAAACTGCCATTGTGGTTGCAAGGATAAATTATGCTGCCTGTAGCAGAGCCGTATAAAAATGAATTTTAGTGAAATAATTTTTTTTATCTTTTCAGGGATTTTTTTGCATTCTTTATGGAAGGCAGTGTACAGGAAGGAGAATTTTTTTATATTCCGACAGCTTGCCGACGGCGGCCACCACACGCTTTAAAGTAAAAAAATTCTTTTGTGGTTGTAATTGCGAAATTTTCTGAGAATTTCACATGGCATGATAGGTATCAAAAGAGAAAAAAAGAAAGCAGCTCTACCTGTCGCTAGTGTAATAATTTTTTTCTGGGGAAAGGTGAGCAAAATTCGTAGCAGAGTAAATTTCCCATAAAGCACAAAAGGAAGAATTCAGAGCTCGCCGCAGGATGCCCACAAGCGCAGAGTGGAATCGAGATCATCATCATGTTCAAATCAAAGCAAAAATCAATACAAGGCTGCTTCCATTTCCTGTGGTGGTCTTAATATTATTTTGATTTCTTGCAAAATACATTTTCACAAAGAAGATAAAATTTATTTATTTGGAATGGCATAATGAAGTCGTGTGAAATGGCAGGGTATTG
>JAHZND010003625.1:0-16986 GCA_027744115.1 Acrocyrtus sp. NNG-2020 | reverse complement strand
GCAAGGCGGACACAAAAAAAGCAGCGACAAGTGCTAAAAAGAAGTCCCTCCATTTTATTCCGATTTAGCAATGGAGGGGAAAAATCGGGATTTTTTAGTAGAGTAATAAATATTCAGAATTAAAAGGATGCACATTGCTATTCAGGAAAATGTACTTTCAATTATAAATTAAGCTCATGCACATTACGCAATACCGCACAGCAATTTAAAGCACTTTTGGCGTTCTAAATAAATTTTTAGGAGATTTAAAGAGAAAGCACAGCACATTATTACTTTCACTCACCTTCCACCAGCAAGCCACACAACTCTAGCGGGGTTTCTACACACAGACGGACTTTTGCCAGGATAAGGGTCCTCTTTCTATAGGGACTCTTGGTGGGGTACACATTAATTGCAAATAGAAAATCTACGAGTTTATTTTTTTAGCATCTTTCCAGAGGACACTTTTATGGTGTGATCGGAGGGAGCCGGAGCAGCAGGAGGACTACACCGCCATCATCATCAATCAGCCATCATTACTGCTAAAAAGAGAAGTGGCGGTTTTACACACGTTTAGAGTGGAAAGAGGGCAATTAGCGTCAAAGACAGGTGCTGGTTTATATGCCACACTGCATGATGCCGAGAAAAGCCAGGGAAAATAACAGTTAAAAGCTCCAGAGTAAAAAAAAATTGTGTGAGAGGGAGAGAGATCACTTGGAAATATTTTTTTTTATTCTCGGTGGAGAACGACATCAACATCATCAGCAGCATAATTGGATCACACATAAGCAGCGGCACACACACAGAAAGAGGCTGGTTTTTTTGCTGGATCAGATCACAGAGCGGGGAGAAGAGCTAGAGAAAATACAAAATTTGAAAATGGGATTTTCTGGGGAATGGCAATGGCGCACACAGACACTGCACACAAAAATGAAGTATTTATTTTTTTGGGGTAAAACGGTATAAACATTGACAGCAACGCACACACAAAATGGATGAGACGCGACACGGCGAGGTGAGAAAAAATATTTTTTTTTATTGTGGGAGCGTATAAAAAAGAATATTTTTTTTACTTGTAACAGACACAGAATGAGAAGGGAGAATGAATAACTTAATAAGGGTGGTATTTTAGCGCTGTCATTTGCAAAAATAAAATTACATAAATTTTCTTATGTCTTATGTGAACAGCCCTTTTAATTTTTTAGTTTGTGCCCTGTGATTAAGTAGCATTGATAAGGGCTCGGATGACACTCCAAAAAAAATTCCTATTAGAGCACGCCCACTCCATCCTCTCTAATTTTGAGTGGAAGCGCTAGCTCCATTATCAAACATAATTAATGTGAAAGACAAGTTTCATTATAAGAAAAAAAATATGTGTTTTCTTCTCAAATTTCCTTCCAGGATTTTCAACTTCCTCTCCAAAAGGTCATTTTTTTCTAGGGTACAGCTCTTTAATAAAGGAACTCGTGGAGGAAAAGAGAGTGGAGTTGGATTACATTTTGCTACTACTGCTTCTAGTTAGTAAAAGTGTATCAGTTTTAGTATGATTATAGAGGAACCGCTTTCTTATTAGTAGGAGGAATGAGGAAGGTGAGCCGAATGTAATTTGAAATGTGAGCGGTACAACAAAAAACAGAATGGGAATTGAGAGGAGCTGACACTCCAGTGACGGGTGTCAGATTCAAATTGATTAGGGACTAGTCAGCCCGTCACATTTGAACAGAAGAGGAAGTTGCAGCTATTTCAACTTCTTATTTTCTCTTTGTTAAAAAATTCAGCATAATTTATGAAAAGAAAGGAGGAAAATTGATGTGTTTGTGTTCACAACTGATGGTGAGAGAATTTTTTTTTCAGACACTTTCTCCTATAAATATATACATGTATTTTTTAAATGTGAGTAAATTTGGAGAGGGTCGGGTGAAGTCTAATCAAGTTAGTGTTTTCGCAAGATTTATTAGCTGGATGATGTGCTTTCTGTTAATAAATAATTTGAACAACTCACTTGGCGCTCCTTCGTCCCGAACATCTTGAACAATCCGGCGCACGCTTTGAGTAAATTTCCCAACCAGATTGCTCCCTAAATTTCAAATATACATTTTACGTACGTGAAAAAATAAAAATCCAACCTAATCTATTTTTCTAATTAGCATAAACATAATTTCAAAAAATATATTACGGCGTTAAAGTACGCAAAATACAGACATTACATAAGAAAATTCTTAATTTTAAGCCAAACTAAAAATAAATGCGAAAATCACTACTTATTGCAAAAAATATCGTTTTTCCTCATAAAGTAATCAAAACCCTCCAATTTTGCTTACGACTGTCCGTTCTAGAAGCCACTTTTTTGTTTCTGTCCCTGTCCCTCAAGTCGGCTGGCTTGCCCATCGCGACAACGAAGTTAATTGTGTTTCTTAGTACTTCCTCAATTATAATTGCAAAATCGCAAATTGTCGTCTATCATATCACTGCCACACCAAAAGAAGAATGGATTTTTTTTAGTATATGGAGAAAATACTCTCTTCTTCTGACTGTAACACCATCCCCATCCAATTCGCACT
The DNA here is from genome assembly GCA_027744115.1 of Acrocyrtus sp. NNG-2020. Classification (NCBI taxonomy): domain Eukaryota; kingdom Metazoa; phylum Arthropoda; class Collembola; order Entomobryomorpha; family Entomobryidae; genus Acrocyrtus; species Acrocyrtus sp. NNG-2020. The sequence goes on along the minus strand of JAHZND010003625.1, from coordinate 14,446 downwards.
TCGGGACTTATTCTACCTAAAAAAATCCGAGATTACTTGTCACTTCTTCAAAAAATGCAATTTCTCGTGTGAAACTTCAGCAAAGTTTTCTCCAAAACACTTGTCTGAAAACGAACTCGCAAATAAATTCTCCGCTCTTGTACTTCTCGCTCACCACTCGCACAGAGACCTTCTTAAGATCAATACTTTTTGCTGCTGTTGGTGTTACTGTGGAATGGAGATGAAAATAAAAGTTGACATTCCCCAGGGCCAACTTCTTTTTTTAAAAAGATGCTGTGCTGTTCACTCTTTTTTAAGGACTACTTTCTTAACGCAAAACGTTTCCTGGCCACTTCTTTTCCCACACAACCAAAAAAAAGTTTCTCCTTTTCTGGTCACCCCCTTTTTATTTTTCTTTCTGGAGTCTAATCAAGATTGATAAAGTATGGTAGCAGAATAAAAAGGAAAATTCCGGAATGTCCACCGTCCATTTACGTTTTAGATTAGGAGTGAAACTGTCACTTGAATTTTTTTCCGTTGTCAGTTTAAAAGCAGTTGCCAACTTATAGTAGCACCCTTTTTTTACTTTCCCCCTAAAAGCAGAACTGCCGGCAACTGACCGAGTTCCTCACACTCACTTTTATTCAGGAATCAAGTTAAAGATAAGAAATAAAATGGTTTTCACAATGGAGAAAAACGAACGGAGGAACGAGAAAAGGCATCCGACAAGGACAGGAAATTACGGAGAAATCTCTACAGACCAGAATGCACGTCTTCCTTCTTCCTACCAAACTCTTTTGGGCTACAACTCACTCAAAATCGACCAAAAAAAGTAGAAATAGGAAACCGATAGTTCTATTTTTATTTTTTTCAGAGATAGTGCCGTCTACTATTTTCCAGTTCCAGTCTAAAAAAAGAGAAAATATAGCGTATTTTCTGACTTTGGAGGAAGGACAAGAAAAAGAGGGAAAAAATGTAATTAAATTCTGGTAAATTCTCGTTATAAAACTAAATGTTTTTGTAATTATTTCAAAATTCTAAAATTAGCAAACCACCCTAAACTTTCGAAACCGGACTTTTTTGTTTTCTGTTTTGAAAGTTGTGGCGAAAGATCCCGAGAAATAATGCAACACGTACTGCATAAGTAATAATGGAGAAACTGTTGATAGCGCTCCGTGAGCTGGAGAGAAATGTAAGCGCTGGAGAAAATTTTTTTCCGTGTGCTCTTTATTCCGTGCTCAGACTAAAACTAAAAAGTGGAGAAAGAAGGAAGGAGAAGGAATATGGCTGGAGAGAAAGGAAAAGCAGCAACAGTTTTTTTTATATATTTGCAACTCCCTCAACGTGAAAGACGATAGCTCCCTTTTCGCTGTAGAGGAAACAAAACTTTTTTTGAGGATTTTCTTCTCTTCCTCCTAGTCCTCTCCCAGTTTTACATTTTCGGGTGTATCCTCCTATCCCAGCACGGAAGACTGCGTGGCGACGCTTCACCCAAGAACACAGCTTGAGATGGCTCGAAAAAAAAGTCCAACACTTGAAAAAAAATAAAACTTCTTTTTTTTGCTGTGGCTCCTGCTCCTGCCTCTCCTCTCCTTTCACTCCAAAAAGTCTCCTATTTCTCCTCCACTCTAACGAGAATGGAGAAAAAAATAGAAGCCGTGTAGTAAGCAAGTGAGTACAGAACTATTACGGGTGAGCCATCCCAAAAATATATATATATTTGGAAGGACTACCCGTCTCACTACGTGCAGGAGCTTGTGTACTTGCACGGAAATAATAGGATGTCGAGTGACTAATAAAAAAGGGATCTGGTTCATGCTGTACAGCACACAAAAGCCACCCAGAATATAATGCGCTGTGTGTATTTCGGCTCACTTGCGAAAAAAAAATAAAAAGTTCATGCGATGCAATCCAAGTCGTGGAGGGTGAGGGTGTACAGGATGCACAAAATTAATAAAAAAGTTTCAGAAAAAAAATATATCTTTTCATGTGAGAAGCCCCATCATATTACTGCCGAGTACATCTGGCATGAATAAAAAAAGTAGAAAAAAATAAATTTTTATTAAAAAATAAATATGTCCACAGATAAAAGTAGTTAGCAGATAATTTTTTTCTGAAGACAAAAGACAACTTACAAAAAAGAATATTTTTAGGCAGGTATTGCATCGCTCGCCCCTCCTCAGCTCTCAGCTCCAGCTCACTTCATTTCGGTATTTGTGTGCGTGTGAGATAGCGGGTGTCGGCTGGAAAAACTAAGGTGCATCCACATCTGGCTCTCTGGCTCTTCGGCTTTGGCTTTCCTTCTGGAGAGAAAGGGAGAGAGAGAGTGAAAGGGCAGTGCAAAATGGAGGAAAACTATACGTATTGATTTTTTCCTACTTTTCCCTCCACTTCCCCAAACTGAACTCGCTCTCCTTCAGCTTTCTCCCTCTCTCTTTCTCTGGCTGGCTCACTCCTTTTTCTTCTCTCCACGAAAAGGAGCACCTATAAAAAAAACTTTGCAGTTTTGTACGTTGTTTTGCGATGTGATAGGATCATGTTAAAGCTTGTCTACAAATACAAACAAGTCATCATGTCTGGTATATATCCTCATTATATTATTGCGCGAGAAGGAGAAGCGCCAGCAATGGGAAATGGAGGGACAGTGAGCGGCGGATCATCAAGATTATAGTCTGTGCGGTGGTGGCAGTGGTGAAATCCTAAAAAAAAGTTGGAACTCTGCCGTTTTACTACCGTTTTAACCATTCTCGTAAAAAATGTAGGAAAGGGAGTAGTGATCAACATCAACATGATGATGAAGACGAACGTTTTTATCTCCGAAAATAATATATTTTATTATTATTATTTTCGAAAGATGTGAGTGGCCTTTCAAGGAGAGAGATAAAGCAAATTTTGGAAGTTTGATTGGTGAAAGGAAATTTTTCATGTCCTTTTTTTCGCAACTTTGCTTTCCAGGAAAAAAATATAGTGGCCAGGATGGGCTGATTTCTTCCAGGTATTTTGGAAGTAGACAGTTCTGTTGCAAGAGCGCTATAGGTATAAATGTAAAAAAATCAAGCTCGTTTTTTAGCTGGGAGCTCCTTGAAAAAAAAGGAATAATTGGCAATTTTCAACTCGTTTCAGATGATGAAGCTCGTTAAGCCAGACATAGATGAGAGCTTCAGATTTCTTTTTTTATATGAAAGGGGAGAAAAGAGGGTCACGGCTTCAGACTTTATTTTATCCCTACCAGATTTTATTTTTTTTTGGAGAGATTTCTTTTCTCAGAATGAAAGAGAAAAGTCAATAATAAACTAATTGGGACTGCTGTAAAAAAATAAAAAAGGGTTAGGTTGTTTTCGAGCCAAAAATAATAATGCGCTAAATATATATTGATAAATTGGGAAAAAATAAACTTTATATTTTCGCACTAGGTGATACTGATGATCGAGAAATTAGACACTTTTTTATGGCTCAGTGAGTCCTAATAGGCACTTAGTATCGGTAGCAGATTTCGGTTTTTCTTCCTTGGAAGGGGGAGAGAGCTTACACTGCAGTTTGCAGAGGGAGAAATAGTATCGCAATTTTCTTTTTGATGAAAGTGAGACGCGGGGATTATTTGTCATGAAAATGGAGCCCAGCGTGCCCACTAATAAAAAAACGAAAGTGGAAATTGTAAAAGAACTCGAGAATTTTTTTTTCTATAACGTCTCTGGAGAAAAACCTGGAGTGAGACTCCGCATATCTGGAGACAGGCATATATTTGCATTACAAAACGGTTTCTTTTTTTTTGAGGTCCCTAAAGAAAATGATATTTTTAGAGCTTCTGCAACACGACTAGGAAAAAAAGGAGAACTGTGGCGAATATATTTTCCCCTGATTCCATAAGACAGCTTTTCCCAAAAAAAATATTTCTCGAATTCTCATTTTTTTCTGGTAGCGCCGCATTAAATATATTTTGTGTCTCTTGACGAGTCATTTCTACCCGGAGTAGATTTTTATGTCTCCAACCAAGCCGCCTGCTTTTCCTTTTTTTTCGCTTCCTCTCCGTTTTTTCCTCCTCACATAACAATTATTTCTTTTTTTCTTGGGGAGCGATGCGATAACGAACTAAAAAAAGCCAAAACCAACTTGAGAGTTGAGACTTGAGCAAAAAAAATACAACTTTTTTTTTCTAAATGAGTCTCTCATCGCCCTATTTTGTTGTAGTCCACAAAGTCTCATCCCGTCCAACTCCTATCATATAGCGCTGCTGTGGGGAAGGAAAAAAAATTCTTTTTTTTCTTCTCCACTTTCTCATTACATCAATGCGCCATTATAATGACTGCTCATTATTATTATTGTTACTCCACTCCACCGAAAAAAAATAAGTCGAGTGCTATTATCATCAACATTACCACTGAGAAAATAGGCGGACACTCCAATCTGCCATTTCCCCTAAAAACAGGGGAAAATTGTAATAGGCACTCACTCCACTCGCTATACTCTTTTCTCCACCAAAAAAATATAAATCAAGAGGGAAGAGAAAAAAAAGGAAATGGCCTTGTTGTATATATTTTTTTTGTTTTGCAAAAAAAACTAAGAAGCCAACAGGTTGTTAGCCGTAACAGTAAAAAAAAAGATAGTGGAAAAGTGGAAAGAGATATCCATTCCATATGGCATGGACACTTTTTTTCTCCAGCCATTTCCATTTAAGTTATGATGTAAGTGTATTCCCTTTTTATGGCGGAAATCGGAGAGTCAGAGTTTTGTAATATTTATGGAGAAAGCTGTGCAAAAAAAGCTTTTAAACTGGACAACAGGCGCAATATTTTTTTGGCTAGTGGAGATATCTATTTGTCCATTTTATGCAGCTCGTGTTACTGCAATGCAATCCACTCTAAAAAAATGGATCTGAATCCACTGAAAGTGAAGTGGTTTTTAGTTTCCATTTTGCAATCCAAATTTATTTTATGAAGGGAAATATCATCCTTCCAGAGAAAAGGAGTGGTTTTGGCACTCCTAGAAAATGGAGATGAAGTTGGTAAGTTTTCCTCCAGCGCGGATGTGCTATCTGCTCAAGTGTAAAATTCGTTTTTACTGACTTTTCCCTTTCTTCTCTCTCGGTTTTTGTTTACTCAAAGAATTTAGCAAGTCAGTGGTTGACGTTATTTTAGCGGAATGAGATAATTACGTAGTCGCAGGAATGGATTTTTTAGGTGAAAATATATTTTCCTTTTCAGGGAAAATTTCATTTTGCTGATGGCACCGAAAGCACACGTAAAGACGAGCTCGTGCTGAAAATGTGACATCAAGATTAAATGAGATGAGGTGACGAGCACTGAGGCTGAATAAAAACGGGCTTTTCCACTCNAAGGGGAACAACGGAAAACAAGGGAAAGAGAAAAGGAAACATCGAAAATAAAATTACCATTAACTTCCCGGATTTAATCTTCTTTAATTTAACGATCAAATTGCATTAGTGAATTGAACTGGTGAGAAACGAGTTGTTTACTTCCAATAAAATTGAGTTTTCCTGTTTTCCAACTCACTTTATCAGAGTGCCCCGTGGCCAATTTAATTGTCCGGAAAAAACATATTTTTTTTTCTCTCAGCCTATTTCTTTTCTTCCTCCATACCACGCGCTAATGTCAAAGAGTCCAAAAAATAGTTGTAATTCCTTCCTCCGGTAACCTAACCATTCAGCTTTTTTTCCGACAGTCCCAATTACACGAAGATTAAAGAATTACAAGGAACCGACCAAATTGCCCATTTTCGGGAATGTGGCAACGCAACATAAACAAAACAAAAAGTAAAAATTCTCATTGTCGGTGATACGATGATAACAAGTCGGAGATCCTATATTTTTGAAGTGGAACCGACCAAATTGCCCATTTTCGGGAATGTGGCAACGCAACATAAACAAAACAAAAAGTAAAAATTCTCATTGTCGGTGATACGATGATAACAAGTCGGAGATCCTATGTTTTTTGAAAAGAACAGTCGCCATTCTTTCTCCTAAAGAAAGATTAAAAGGGAAAAGAAGCGTACTCCGCTCCAGGAAAAAAAAGGATTCACTTTTTGGTTTTCCATCACCACACCATCCACCACCCGCCATCCATTTTCTTTTTTTCCCGTCCTTGAGCCAAGATTCTAGATTAAAAAGGAAAAGAAGCGTACTCCGCTCCAGGAAAAAAAAGGATTCACTTTTTGGTTTTCCATCACCACACCATCCACCACCCGCCATCCATTTTCTTTTTTTCCCGTCCTTGAGCCAAGATTCCATGAATATGTTTAGACTAGATGATAACTCGAAGGCACGAAAACACGGAAATTTCAATGCATTTTTAATGCGCGGGATATATCTTCATGTGGGAAAAGCTCAACATGTTGGAAAAACCGAAATCCTCCAACTTTACCTCATTTTTTTTACCTCGCTGAAAAAAATGCGTGCAAGGATGCTAAAATAAATTTAATTGAAGTTTTGGAAAATGGAAACCGTTTCAGTTTTAGCTACACGGAAGAAAAAAGAGGGGAAATAACGCTCAGCGCTCACCCAAATCAATATATTTTTTTCTCTGAAAGGGTCATCGGAAAGTCAAGAGTGGAAAGGTTTATTTTAATGAGAGGAGAAGAGCACCCTTATTAAAATACAAAAAAATAAATTTGTCCTCGACTGTAAATAGTGATAGTTTTTTTTTCATTGGCAACTCCAAAAAAAGCACATTCAACTCGCTCCTCCATATATCCATCCGGAATTATATACCTTCTATTTACATGGGATAGTCAACATTGTTCACGTCAGTGAGGCGGACACGTGCCTTTTCTAGCTGTTAATTAAGCATAACCACTCACTCCCCGCATTTCCTACGCAAAAAATATAATTTATTTACTATCTCTCCCTTTTTCACTTGCCTTCCGGTGAAAAATAAAATAATTCCAGAGCTATGAGCTATCCGCAGAAAATTATTCCCTTTTTGGCTCCCATTTTTGACGGCTTCTGCGTACCTTTTTTTCCCAGATCAAAAAGCATTTCAGTTTCAAAGCGATGCGATGGCCACACTTGTTTACTCAGCCATATGAATGTATTACCGTGAAAAAGGTATATGATGCGTACTGGTACTATCATTTTGTTGTATTGACGTATTCAATTACAATATTTTTTTCAAGGACACTCGGATCCCCGAAAGGAGCAGTGCCAGAAAATTCGAGTTAGGTGCCCATCCACAGTAAAAATTCCTATAAAGAAGCTCTACTCAAGTAGTGCCCAATTGCCCTATAATAGAAGGAGTTGCGTGAGGTAAAAAACATGTGTTGGGAAAACAAGTTATACCCAATCTTATTATTATGTGTTACGTCTGCCAAGAAATAATAGTGGTGGTGGTGGTGTGGTGATATAAGCCATGTCTTTAATATAGGCAGATTTACGGCAACTGACTGACTGATCCTGGAAGAAAAAAAATAGCGTAGTAGAAGATAACAGAAAAGTACGTAAACTTTTAGAGGAAAAATTGGCAGGAATGAGTGGAGGAGAGTAATACTGGATATATAAAAGGCTACTTTTTCAGTAAAAACTTTGCAATAATATTTTTATTTTATTTTTTATTTTTGGAGTAAAAAGATTGAGTTTTTTTTGGTAGGGGGAAAATTGGGAGAAGAAAAATTGCTTTTTTGTAGTGGGGAACTAGAAGTAAATAGAAAAAAATGTGCCTGGAGTGATTTCTTGTGGAAGCAGGAGCAAACAAGAAAGGAAATTGGAAATTTGTGCGGCGGCCACAACAAAATACTGGCAACCGCATAGTTTTATTACTCCTACGCACAAAATATATATATACAATTTGCTATGCTGAAGTCACATCATCAGTTCCTCAATCAGTGCTTGAAATCAGTTCAAGCGTTCCAGGGTAAAATTCCAGGAAGGAGTTTTGGATTTCGGTGGGGAGCTCACCCGCACTCGCACAGTGTCACCTTCTGTTCAACAAGGAGACTCCTCTCAACTGCCTCGACAGCTGCGACCGAACTTGCTTCTTCCGCTTCCTTTGAAAGTACAAACCAGAGCCCAAGTTTAGAAGTTTTAGCTGGAAGGGATGCAAAAAAGAAGAAGAGAGAGACTCTAGACAGCTTTGGAACTTGGGACACCACGACAGTCCTTCCACTTGCGGTTACGCAGTCCATGGCATGCGGAAAACCGATTCCTACAATTTCCACTTCCTCCATTGGAGTGAGCACATCCAAAGGTCGCCGTTCCTATAATGAAGACCAGTACGGCTTTCAGATGCTGGACGAGTCCTTCCTTTACTTTGCAGTTTTTGACGGACACGGCGGCGCCGAGTGCGCCAAGCTTTGCGCAAATATATTTCCCCATCATGTAAAAATTTCAATATATTTTTATTTATCTTTTCAATTACTCTTCAAAGGTCGGATTTTAATTACCTTCAAGAAGATTCTAATAATTAATAATTAACTACATTATTTTTCCAGCTTTCCTATTGGTTCAAGCAAGGAACTGACATTACGACCTCGGTACACAACGCATTCCTCCAAGTTAACAGTGTGTTCGCCCACTGGTTCAAGTCGAGACAGAAAGGTCAGTGCTGAGAAAAAACCCAGCTCGTCTAGATCTAGATCTTTCCCGAAAACCCTCTTATTACTTGAAGCTCTTTTCTCTTTGTGAAAATTAATGGCAGAGGATAACTCAGCTAATCCAGTAAGCTCGGGCTCAACTGCGACCGTGTGCCTCCTCCACAACAGCGTTACCCTCTACATAGGACACGTCGGGGATAGCCGGGCCATCATCTGTAGATCTGGAGAGCCTCGAAAACTCACTCAAGACCATGTTCCCTCCCTCATTATGGAAAAGGTTCGGACCATGAGCTGGAAATATCATTATCACGATAATATAAGTAGATGCTGATGACCTCGTTGCGTGCTCTCTCCTTTTCACTTTTTTTTTCTTGTCAGCAAAAAAATCTCTCTTCCATTTTTCTCCCTCGCCATCCAAGAATTCCAGAGAGACCTCCTTATTTACAGATTTTTTTATAGACGATATAAGAAAGGGAAAATGAGGGAAAACGAGAAGCGGGAAAAAATGATGGTCGTTTTTTGTTCTGTGGCCGATTTCAAGTTTTATTTTTATTCCAGCATTTCCTTTCAGTAGTATCTCCTTTTTCTTGTTTTTTTTCTCCGTTTCAGAACAAGTTCCAGCATCAAACAGATCTTTGTTTCTTTCTTCAATTGATTTATCGATTTTTTGCTTTGTGCATCCCTCCTTTTCCCAGTTTCCTTTTGATAGGCAGTATAAGTTTGCTCAAAATAACATTCTCATTTTTGATCGGATATATATCTGGTGTATGGTCTCTCCGGTATAAAGTGATCTTTTGTAATGATACGCTTTAAATTTTTATATATTTTTTTGTGCAGGAGCGCATCGAAAAGTCGGGTGGACGGTGCAGCCAAACGCGGGTGAACGAGAGGCTGGCGATGAGCCGGAGCATAGGGGATCTTGATTTGAAGGGCTACGGCGTAATCGCAGAGCCGGAAGTTAGGCAGCTGAAAATCGACCACTCTCGGGACGCATTCATAGTGCTAACCACAGACGGGATTAATCACGTAATGACAGATAAAGAAATAGTGGAGAGTGTGAAGCAAACGGAGGAGCCTCAGTATGCCGCCACACTCCTCACGGAAATGGTAAGAAAGGAGAAGCCAGATTAGATGTGAAAGCGATGAAGAAATATTGCGAAAACTGTTTTTCTTTTCTCTTCTCTTCTCATCACAGGCATTTCAGTACTCCTCAGAAGATAACATTACCGCAATGGTAATTCCGCTGGGAGGCTGGGGCAAGTACAGTGCAGCCGCTACAATCTTCCACTCCTTCGGAAAGAGTATGAACTCGTCCAGTCGCTTCAGCTAATTTTTTTCTGCTTTTGCAGGGAAAATGCAAACTTATGAGAAAAAAATTGCAACATTTTTTATTATTATTGTTCTACCAAAGAAAAAAATATACATTAAAAAAAATAATATGCTGACCTTTTCCCATCATACAATCGTTTTGCATTTTATTTCTTTTCTCCTGCTTTTAAAATGAGACCGAGTTCCAGTCCCTTTCCATTCCAGGATGAAGCAATGCAATGGAATCTGAGATCAAACAAAAATATATATATATTTTCCCCCAGCGCCTCCTTTTTAGTCGAGTTTACTGTGTGCAATTTATATCTTAGCTTTGGAGTAAAGACTCCGTCAAAGATAAAAGATAAAAAAAATATGTCTAAGCATATTTCCTTCCTTTTTTTCCTTTGATAGTTTTTTCTATGCTTCCTCTCGTGAAGAAAATGGTGATGAAAAAGATGAAAGTGAAAAAGTGAAGAATTCATTCATTCTTTTTTTCAATGTGAAAACTCAACTCAAAAAGAGTCGACCGTTTTTTTAGAAAAGTGAAGCCAGCACTTGTAATTTTTTTTTGCAAAAAAGGAAAAGAGGAAAAACTTCTTTCGTATATTTTTCTTCCTTTATTATTTCAGCTTGCATTATCTCATCTTATTGTTTTAATAAAAATTATTCCACACACGTATCCCCAAAAAATTTTTTTTTGTATTACAATTGGTGCACCTAGTAAAATTAAATGTATTTTTGTGCATACATACGTACCCTACCTAGAAAACTCTTAAATTTTAAAATTAAAGCCATCGTTTTTTATACCCAGGCACATTCACTCATATATAAACGTAGCTTATTTATTTGAGGAATCTAGAAAAAATGATTATTTTTTTTATTTAAAAAATTGTATCATACATTCCTTACCAATTTCTTTTTTTTACTCGAGAAAGTTAATTTCAGTAAAAGTCACCCTCCACTTAAGAGTTAAGTATGGTACAGATTTAATTAACTTTTTTTCCTTTTAAAGTTATCGTAAAATAAAAAAGGCTCTCACTAAAATTACAGTTTACTATAGAACAATTAATTACTGTTATGTATGTGCCGTTTCATCTTTTTTTTCTTCTGGAGATGAGTGTTTACTTCACGTCAAAGGTAAAGTAGCACTCTCTGCACTGCACTCAACCTCAACCACACAAAATATTTTTATATTTTAATTAGAGACTGTGATTAAAGTCAGTTAATTAAATACGTTTCGTCCCGTGGACGGTAAGAGATAATAATATTATGCTTGCTGGGTATTATGATATGACACAAAAAGTAGAAAATTTCTATAAAGTCATCTCTGACATAAATATTCCATATTGTATTATTATTATTACAAGGAAGAAAGCTAGGTTAACGGAGTGTACAGTTTACCTTATTTATTTACAGGATATAATTAAGTAGAGTAATTAACTTGAATATTAAATGAACTTTTTTAATCTTCATTTAAGGTACACTTGTGTCGGGATAATAACTTTCATTGTAAAAAAATGTTTGTTTTGGACGCCGCTCGTTGTTGTTTGTTGAATTGAGTCTGATGATTGAGAAATAGATGGTTTCAGAGACTTCTGGAGGAGTGCTAAATCTATTTATTGACGGAGGGCGTGCTCTCATTTTCAGCAGCTTCCCCGGTACTCCCCCTCGTGTCAGGTCTCATTACAGTACTCTGCGCGACTTCATCATATGCAATTGTGAAGACGGACTTTTTCTCGAGCATTTTATTTCTCCTACTGAGGTATCCTGCCATTCCAATTCCGGAGTCGTCGTCTTCCTCCGGCCCCCCGCCACCTCTTCTATCCGCGGGTGGCTCAATATCACCATCTGGATTCTCTCCTTCGGGGGCACCCACTCCGTTGATCTTATTATTGTTATTCTCCGCCACATCCAATTCTACAGATCCGTCTGGATCTTCATCCCGACTTGGGACGTCAACGGAGTCCCCGGGAGCTAGTGCAGCAGCTTGCGCCTCAGCATCGGCAATGTCAAGTGTTGACTGGGAGGCAATGTTCATTTCATTTTCCGGCTCTGGCAGCGTATCCGCTCTCTCTATCATTAAGCGTCTCCTTTCCTCAGCGGCTTGTGCGGTATCCGCGTCCTCCTCCTCACCTTCATCATCGTAGCGGCGACTGTGGCTTTGGCTGTAGCTTTCATCTTCGACGCTGTCTTCTCTGACTCCGCTGCTCCTGATTGCGGTTTCCTGTCGCTCCGGCTCTTCTTCATCTTCCACTTCCGGCGGAGTTCTGTTCTCGTCTCTCGGATTGTACGAGCTATCAGTCATTGCCGAGCTGGGGGGAATTATGTTAATATCCACCATGCTCTGGTTCATCACTGGCTGCTCTTCACTGCTCTGCGTTTGCTGCCGGAATATGGAGGAACGCCGTCTTCCTCTTTTCCCATCTTCTTCCAGGGAAGGAGGCGAGCTGGGCTCTGCTCTTCGCGAAGGAGACTCGTTCAGCTGAACTGAAGACGACGTTTTTGCGGTGTGCTCATCCAAAGCTCCAGTGGATCCAGATGGAAGCTCAGTCTCGTCGTAGTCGCCCTCTTCGCCACGCAAACTTACGGGCAGGGAGGTGAGCGAGGGCTCTAATGACTTCTCCGATTTCCGACTAGTCAGCTCTTCCCTCGACTCTTTGAAAGATTTCGACTTGTGACGGTGGTGGGAAGAGCGGTAGTCCCGCTCCTTCTCGTAATCCCCGTCGCCTTTGCTACTCGCCTTACTTTGCTGGATGTGATGATGACGTCGCAGCTTGTGGTGGCGTCCCCCTTCCCGGTTATCTTGACTGAGTTGCTGCTGCTTTTTGTAGCGTCGTCTGTCCCTCTCATCTTGCTGCTGTGGCGGAGTGGCGCTCCTCGATCTTGTCCGGGATTTACTTCTGGACGGACTTTTCGACTTTGATTTGGATTTGTGCTTTGAACGCACGGGAGACTCTGATCTTGTCTTCGATCTGGAGGGTGAGCGCCTTTTACTGTCCTTACTGCGACTTTGACTTTGATGATGAAGGGGCTTCCTCGTGGGTGAACGGGATGCGGCGGCTGTCGTCCTCGCTGAGGGTGAGAGGAGTCGGTGATTTGGCGCGACGTTGCTGTCTTTTCTCAGTCTCTTTCCTGTTCCGCTTGTAGTGCTCTTCCTCCCTGTCCATCTCTCTTCTCACTACTTCCCCATCCGATTCCGACTCAGATCTCTTAGAGCGCGACTTTTTCGTGTCTGTCCTCATCACTGACTTGTGTGGCTGCGGGGGAGGGACGGACTCCTCTCGCTTGTCGTCGTCATCCTCAAACGTGACATCTTTGGACAGGGACACACTCTTCTGGGGCCTTCTACTTACTATAGCAGCCTTCGGGCGGTCCACTGAACCGCCTTCAACAGGCACTCTGGACACTTCATCTAAGCGTGGCTGACTTACTACTCTGCCGCCTGGAGTTTGCGGTCTGTGCTGACTGGCAAAAGACTGCTGCCTCTGGAACTGATCCAGCTGATCTTGAGGCTGCTGCTCGTCAATGTACCTCTTCATCAGCAGCTCCTTCCCTTCATCTCCCTCGTAGTCTCCAAACTGGAGCACTTCTCCCGTCTCCGTCCTGAAGAATCGCGACTTTCTCGCTTGCAAATGGGACACTGCACGCTCATCCGGTCCCGGGGGAAGACTGTGGGGAGGTCTCATTGCATAAGGACCGCGTTGCATCTGCATTTGGCTCCCATCTTGAATAAACATTTCCTGCGACCTCCTCATATACGCGTCATCCGCTGCTTGGGACGGATTCCCGAAAGCAACCCTTCTCGGCTGCTGCACCGCCACTGGAACGGGCACAGCCACCGGCATCATCTGAGATCCCTGGGGAATGGCCTGCATCGACTGGGGCTGCTGCTGCAACTGCCACCTGGACCCAATCTCCTCCGCCTGATCTCTCTGTCTCGGAGGACCTCCGTCAAATTCCCAGTCCTCTAGTGCCACGTCTGTTTCATGTGGCTGAGCTGGACCAACTTTCCTACTTCTTGGAGGTGGCGTTTCCCTATACCTCCGCATACTTCTAGGGGACTGCTCCCTTCCCCTCCATGGTCCTTTCCTGTCGTCACCACTCCAAGCTTCCCTCCTCGCATTTCTGGGTCCTCTTGGAGGTGGTCTCCTGTAGCCATCTCTGTCATAGTCCGCCTCCTCGTCATCTATTTTCTCTGGGTATGTCTTATGCCGAGCATCCGAGTGACGCCTCTTCTCAATAAGCAGACTTCTTCCGGAGTGCTCTCTGCTCGTTTTGTCCCCTTTGCTGTAGCAGTGGCCGTAAAGCCAGCACCAAGGGCAGTACACGCAGCAGATGAAGACAATGAACAGGATGAGGAGGATGAGCAAAAACGAAATGAGAATCCAAAAGAGTGCCCTGTTCTCCGCTTCATAAACTCTAATTTTGTCGGTGTCCTTCCCTCCACTTTCACCATTATTTCCTCCGCTGTTACCTCCTCCACCACCCGAATCATTTCCATCGCCTCCATTCCCATAGACATTCGGAATTTGAGATAAGTCCACTCTCGTTGGCGTCGCCGACACCGGATACTGCACTGTAGCGGTAACTAACGACTTGTCACTGGCTGACGCCAGCT
>JAHZND010003624.1:0-12329 GCA_027744115.1 Acrocyrtus sp. NNG-2020 | reverse complement strand
TTGTTTGGAGCAGCTGATTTCAAAATTTAGCAGCTCTCTAATTATAGCAGCCCTCCAATTATAGCATCCGCTAAAACAACGTTTTTAGTTACTTTGTTCACATTTTATATGCGTTATAAGGCTGGCGTTGAGGAAATGCAAATTGAAAAATCAAATTTTAGCAGCTCTCTATTTATAGCAGCCTTCTATTTATAGCAGTTGGTTACGAGAGCCTGCTAGATATTTATAGCAACTGCTACAATGAGAAGTTTTACGGTAATTGTTCAGCACTTTGACTGTTCATAGCATTTCAGTTCTGGACCAGAAACTTCTACGCACAATGTACATAACACTACAGCCATTTTTTCTATGGATGTTGCTCCCTCCCTTAAATTGCGTTAGCCCTAACCGAAGCACCATTGCACAGCTCTCTTTTTGTACTGAAAGTGGATATGGAAATGTACACTCGGGTCTTTTTCTTAATCTGCAATTAGTCATACGACGCGATCAGAGCTTTTATATTATTTAGATAGCATTACACAAGATAAAGAAAATGTTTCTCATGTAAGGTTATCCCCAAATATGGGTTGGTGGGTTTCTTCGTAATAATGTTAGAAATGTCTTTCAAAGATAGTTCAAGACAAGACCACTGCCAGTCAAAGCTGCTACGCTAGTTAAACCAAAACATGTATTTTATAGGTGGTTTATATTATAAATAACTGATTTCATATAACTGGGCTTTTTAAGGGTTTTATTTCGAAATTGTACGAATTTAGTAACTTCGTCCGTTTACTTATTACATTGTGTACGGTACACAGTGTATCATAATCGAACTATTGACTATTATTCGCTCTACTCCTTTAATTTCAGGCTATAGTTTACAATTTTTATTATCAAGATTTTACATGTTTACTTTAGCTCAAAGATAAACCCATTAAAGAGCAGTAACAAGAATACCCAATATTGTTTCCTGAAAATATAAATAATTTTATTCCATTGCATTTTGCATTGCATTCTCTCTAATTTTCGTAAAGCTGGTTATCATAATCTACAATAAGCTGTAAAATTTCTTAGCAAATTGGAATGTAAGCGCTACTACACGCAGACCAGAATGGAATCTTGTGAAACATGAAAAGGTAAAATCTAGAAAGTGCCGCGGGCGTACGAGTTTTGAAAGGAACTGAAGAACGGAAAATAGTATTATCCTGCTCATTTACTATCAGTCGACTCGAGTAAAAATTGTAAAAATCATTTTAAGCGATCCCTGAACAATTAACAATCATTTTCTAGATTTTCGTTTTTAAATCAGTATAAACTTATCAAGTATTTATTTCAAAACAGATTGAATGTCAGACCGATAACAAAAAACAAAATAGACAAACATGGATAACAAATACTAGATAAGAAGTTATCCACTATACATACTTTGATCTTCTCTTCAGCGTATTCTGTAAGCAGCTTCTCATTTACTTAAATTTTATTTTTCTTCTGCTTAAAACGAGAAGATCGAACATCATGCTAAACACAGAATGCATATAAGCTAGGTACGTGTCCAAATGGTAGTACAATAAAGCTCTGTGATGGGAAACTGCAGAGAAGTGCGAGGAGCAACTTTTTGTTAACTTGGCTTGCGTTAACTCCTAACCAACAAACCCAATGGGAAGAACCACACTCAAGCCAACAACCAATGACAACGTTCTTTGCAGAGCCGGTGCTGCTGTGGGGGTCGAAAAGTCTTCGTATAATAAACCGCTTGCTCAATCCTTTCAGTTCTTAATAGTTCTTATGTGAACCAGTTTGGATCTCTCAAACACTCTTTACTTTACAATGATATGTTGCGAGGATCTTTAATCCTACAAATATCAATAGCTTGGTACATGTACGGAGTGCGCATTACGGACACAGCAGCCAGCAGCGCTATTTTTAATAACATGAACAGTCAGAGGAGATGATGTGTCAGTATCCCCGAGTACCACATTTGTACACGAAACTTGCCATGTTTTATCTTATTTCGTATGCGTGCATTGATGTAAATATGATCAGAAACATTTCACCCAACGATCAGATTTCTTCAATTAGAAAATTATTTTTTTATAGTATACCTACCTAATGTACTTTTAAAATACGGGCAAAGCAGAGACCCAAGGAGAATAGAATATTAATGCAGCGACTTTGAATCTTTCAATCAGTTGTAGTCTTCTTACCTTGAGACGCCAAAAATTAAGCGGCCACATTACTCAATTTATGTAAAATTCACGTAAAAATTTACTGCTGGAGGGATGCTTTATATTACTTCAATGCTATTTTATTACTAGCCACTAGGTAGTATGACTTTAGTACTGGTGACAGTAGTAAATCAATAATATCGGAGTAATTAATATAAAATGATAATATTAATTTTTAGGTATGATATCTACTCTCGTTCCTTGCTACTAAAACTAAATATAAAATATATATACTGAAGATTCAGTAAAAATGTGAAAGCAAAAGTGCCCTACCACTGTACTGAAAGGTATGACGATACAGTATGTAAGTTCCAATTAGTCATTTTTGCGTTTTCCTTTATTATTCAATTGAAAACTAATTTTAATCATGAAACTTCTATATTTGGGATAAAGTGGACCCACTTGTGCTACAATGATCCATGATAATCAACCATCCTTAACTCTCCCGTTCACTTCACTGCATGGTCGATGGTGCTATGATGTATCCTGGTCGAAGCAGCATATAGTAACCTCGCTTAGTAAACTTGTTCAACCCCAATCAATTTAAGACAGCCTTTCAAATCTTCCTCTCATGAGTCCATCCTGTGAAGTATGTATAGAAAAAGGAAGGGGATTTCATTTGGAATTGCTAAAAATGTAATGGAGAGGAGTTACACGCAGAGACAGAGCAATATAATAAGTACCTTCATTAGCAGTAGTAGAATGGAGGAGGGAATAAAAATGAAAAAAGCAAAAAAAGGATTTTTACTGGAATGCTGAAATGAGTAATCACTCACTCTGAAGTGCGTGCGTATGCGTATGAGTTTTTTCCCCCTATTTTCTAGTTAGATTGGATTCCTTCCTTGTGTGGGGGACAGCTCATCCATTACATCAAATCCAACGGCAACGGGTCTGTAACGAACGAGTAACATTTTTCTCGTATTTCCTAGCATTGGGTGGGGGTATAGATAGGGGAAGAAGTAATGATGCACCGAAGAAAAAAACTGCTCTGGCTAGAGGGAAAATATGTTAACATTGAGCAAAATCAAATGCAAGTTGGAGCTCGCAAGCTGAAATTCAGCTTCAGAGTTATTATTATTCAGGAGGGGAGAAACTGTAAGGTTTATATGAGAGGGAAAAATGTGTGCTGTGTAATATTGCGTTAAAATTGGGAAGGATGCTTTTTGTTACGACAGAAGGGAAGGTTGCTCGTCACTGGATTGTGGATTGGAGAAGGAAAGAGGGGAGAGGAGAAGGAGAATAGAGTGAGAACAGTGAATAGAGTGTTCGTTCGTTTCGCTTCATGTAGGTAAAAGGTATTGCAGAATGCAGAGTAGTGTTAACGCTGTTGTTGTTATGTACAGATGTACACATAATGTGGAAAATACGCATAGAGAAAGAGAAATGAAGGTTTTCTCGATCTTCAATTCGTGTTTGCGCTGCAAAAGGTAATGTCACATTGGAGAGGGAACCCGAGCCCGTTCTCTATCAGTGTTCGTATGGACATAGTATAAGTGAGTAGGTAAAAACACAAAACACAATCTACGCACTTCCTCATGCGTAGTGATGGGAGAGAGAAGGCGAGAAAATAAAACTGAGCTTGCATGAAAAAGGGAAGACCAGAGGAAAATACAAGCTTCGTACATAAACCGATGAGCTGATGTACTTGTTGTAGCAAAGCAATGCATGTAATTGCTATACAACAAAAATGTCTTTCAATATCGCTTATTCGCTTGAAGTAGGTAGTTACATAATGGCCGAGAAAATCAATAGTTTTCTACTTGTTGTTGTTGATAATGTTTTCAAAAAAATTGAAAAGAATTTTATTAGAGATGAACTCTCTTAATAAGCTTGACTTTGTCAATTTGTCTCGAGTAAGCTATTTGTTTTAAGTGCAAAAACATGATTTTCTTCGCTAAAAATAAATTCCTGGGGTAGCATTGAGGGGGCAGTAGTAAGTAGGTAACTTTGTATAGAGACTATGAATTATTTAATTTTTTCTGCGAGGTTCCATATTATGCATGGGTTCTGCGTATATATTTAATTAGGTAAACATAATCAAACTGCGATCCCTGGTCAGTAGCCGTATTGGACTGCATGTAATTGTGCGTACTTTGCTTGAACTATGACTAACTTATTTATAATATTTACGAATGAAAACGCAACGCAGTCTAAGCATGGCCAAAATCTTAGCAACTCGGGCTGAAAGACTTCAGACTGGACAGTACACGTAACATGAAGTTCTTTCACTCACTAACAAAATTCAGCATTTAATCAAATTATCTACCTGTACCTTTCCTCAGAGCATTCATTTCTGCGATATTACAAGACCAAAACAAATTGGCGCCTGATAATAAAACATCAAATAGAAGATATGTCACTAGTCATTACTGAGACACGCCACCAGGAAGGGGGATATGTGTGACAAGAACTTATTTCTATTCTATTTCTAATGAGTCTTTTCGGTACAACTGTCACTATCCCCTCCCTCATTCTCATCTCTAATGTTGTAAGTGTAAGCTAGAAAAGAGCTGCTATGTACGTTGGCTTTCTTTGCTTCCCCTTTCGTCCCCAATTTCCTCACACATTGCACATCACAGCACAAAATCAGCTACACAGCCAGTCAACTAAAGCTTTCATTTTGAAATAGGAAAAACGAAGAAACGATTACTCCAATTTTATATTGCATTTTCCATCATGACTACAAATATTACTTAAAATTATGCGCTACTACATATAATGAGCATAGGGAGGGACAGGAAGGAGGGCGAAATGACTCAAAAATAAATAGTTAGGAAATAAAAAAAATAAATAGGACAAAAAGTGAAACACGTTAAAGGTCTTCACTCAAGAATCTAAAAGTAGAAGCAAATTACTTTTAAAATGCTATCGGATCGGATAACACATCGTTGAAGGAGTAAGAAGTTTGGTAGTCTAGCCACTCCCATTCATTTAATGAGCAAGCATGTATGTTGAAAAACCTGACATTCATTTTTGAGCCAATACAGGCCACATGAAAACTCGAAATGTGGAAGGAAAACCACAGAGCTGTTCGATTAAAATCTTAACTTGACTCGTCCTAGATAAATTAGTGAAAGTACCTGACATTCTGGCTACGACTGACTACCTTTTCTGTGTCACCTCGTTCTCTCTCACCTCTTAGAAAAAAGGACTCTTTAGAGCCAGTCCATGGATCATATCATGTCATGAAATTGTGGAAAGCAGCGTAACATTACACCATTCGTGTCAACCTTACCGTGTCTCATATCCATTCACCACTTACTTCAGCACAGCCCTCTCCCAAGCAAAAGTCCAAGAAATGCTTATTCAGATTCGCTGTACCTGAAAGAGTTTCAGTTCGTCATTAAAATCGCCTTCTTACTAGTAGTAAGTTACTACTGCCACCAGGTTCCATTTCATGCTGTTTGCTAGTTAGCATTAAAAATACATAAAAAACAGTCGACGAGTCGCAGTGACTTTTACTGAGTCGTGGTACTCCTCACGACTCTTTTTTTTTGTCGTGAGCTGTAAGGATGAGCATTGTTCTATCATCTACACGACAAACTAACATTCGCCGGAGAAGCCTCGAGCAAACCTCCTCCCCATTTCCACTTTTAATTCCGTAAAAAATACTCCGCTCATCTCATTCCCCCTTCTCATCATCATCATCATCGAACATATCTAGCAAAGCTGCCCCACAGCAGCAGTAGGCAGAGGACACAAAAGCCATGTAGAAATTCATCGCCAGAGAGCCAGCCAAACTGAAAGCTGAGCACCACACACTCTCTGCATCAAAATTATGCTTAGGCATCGGCAATCGGCATCAACCAGCACGGAGCTCAATAATAATGCAAAGGTAGGCGAAAAAATGTATTTTCCACTCCTGTTCATTCCGTATAGCGCTGCAAGAGACACACGAATAATGCTTTTTCTTCTCTGCCTCTTCATAGTTCAACTTTTTGGGCTTCATCTCCCCACCAGAGCCACACTATCAATCATTGCCAGCTGAGAGGGTTTCTGAGCGAAACGCCCTTCCCGAGGAGTAATTCCGAGCTGCTTTCCAATTGGCCTATGCTTCCCATTGGTCCGTCTCGCACAACAAAAAATAACTCGCATAGCCGAACAAGTTTTTATTCCTTCTCACCACGAAGCTATTATGCAAGGAGAGGTAGTATTATTACATTACAAGACGAATTTCTCGTTAAAATATTTTTTTTCTGTACGCTTTGCGTACAGCTTTGCTCTATGTAGTGAGTGAGCACGAATGCTCGAATACGTTTATCACAGCCAAGTGTGGAAGCTTCACTCTTGTTGGTCAGATACTTGCATGAGTGTCATTCGTGGAGTCTCGCCGAACTCCTGCGATTCGAGAAGAGTGGAAAAAGGGGAACTAAAAATTTTATGTATGCGAGTGTACATAACATTCCTCTCAGGGTGAATGTACATACAAGATGTGGAGGTGATGATAAACTTACGCCAAAGGAGAGAAGAGAATGTGTGTCTGCTACTAAACATTTTCCTATTTTGGGGTCGGGTTGAACAAAAAATATTTATCCTCCTATTCACTACTTCTCTACCTAACTCCTGAACACGTAACAGAACGGAGACGCCACTCCACAATATTATCCAACTTACATTACAAACGCTCCCTTCTCACTCTTTGTTGCGTGCATGCAGATGCATCTCCGTGTAAAAATGAGCATTTTTTTGTAAAGAAGAGGCTGGCTGGTTTGCGCGAGTTGGTGGAAGTACAATGCGAATGACGATAGATATAATCTCCTCTCCTCAAACAATTTTTTTTCCTGTGTGGTTCTTCTATTCTATACCCAAAATGGTTTATGGCACGGTATACACAATTTTTTTTTGGGCAGAGGAGATGAACGAGAGTGGACGAGTTAGTTGCTTATTCAGTTTCAGTCAGTATTTCTCTTCTGCTTCGGTCTGCTTTTCTTTACTTCAGTTCCAGGGAGAGGAGAAGAGGAAGAGAGGCAAAGTAAATTTTTGCCAACCAAACAGAGAACGAGAGTGGATTTTTAGAGAGAGAGAAACTTGCATGGAGAGGTTCCCCTTTTGGGTTTGTGAGAGGAAAGGAGTACATACAAAATAGCTGTTCTATAGAAAAAGGATAGGTACAACGGAGTGACAAAAACTGGCAAAAAAAAGAGTGTATACTTTATATATGGAAATAGTTCGAATAGTGTTAGATATATTTTTTCGTTGGCTATAATGTTCCTTAGGCTTTTATGGATGAATATAGAACATAGAAGGATATAATATCCCCATCATGAAAAAAAAAATTTTTCTTCAGCGGTATAGCATGTATCGTTATAGCTAAGAGAAGCGTAAAGTAACGAGGGTCCTCGCAGTAAAGATCCGACTGTGAATTGATTCGGTAATACGGAGAGAGCCAGTCGCTATAGGTGAGAAGGACGGTTTTGCCAGTAATTAATATTTTACGAGTAGTGCTGCGCCTACTACCAACTACTAACTACAGAGTGTCACCTTAATAGTCACGGTGTGCGGTGATGACTGATATGACATTTGCACTTCGCTAAAATATCTGTACATTTTGCAACAGTGAAATGGCATAGGAGTTTCGGCTCGGCTGCATATCGCAAGTGTACTGAGTTGAAATACACCTTTTTTGTGAAAAAACAATAGCAAAAGTAAGGAAAAGGTGTGAGATTGGAGCTTTTGGATTTTAATTTCATAAGAGATATTAAAATAAAGTGGAGTGCATAGTTGCAAGTATAATGACGAGTGTGTATCTGAATAATATGCTTGCGGAGAGAGCTTAGGCGAATCAAGGAAAGAGACACGAGACATAGACGAGTGCATTGCATTTTGTATGCGTTTCTCTTTACGCGTGTATACCTAAAGGACAAAATCTCTTGCAACTTGCAACCAGTGAGTAGTGTGAAGACCAGAGAGTGGATGGATGTAATGTAGATACGAACTTATAGGTACGCTAACCGTATCATAAGTAGAGATTCTCAGTGCGAGTGTTTTTGCAAACATTTTTTTTATTCTGAGGATAGCAGCCCAATGAAATATGACGGCAGATGATACTCTTGCGAAAAGAGATTCCGCATGATTTTATAAGAAAAAAATAATAATACTTTTTTGCACACGAGCTGAAATATGCAACTGTTGGATCTAACGAGCCACTCAAAATGACTTTTAGTTACGCTATAAAGTGAAGACGTTTGGAATGTTGGAAGACTGGAATAATTTTTATTGAGGTAAGGGAAAAAGTAATGGCTGTATTTTTTTGCTGTGCAGTTGCACAATTCTGCAATGATATGCTTGAATGTGCAATGTTATATGCTGTGGCGCTTTGGGATTGGGAGAGATGATGGAGGAGGTCTTATCTACGTATTTGCGTAAGCCGGAAATGTAATATGGTACGTGACTGTCTCTGTCTGCCAGACTTCTTATTGCACCCGTGACAGTTTTTTTTTGAAGCGCATAAACTATAGCAATTGCAATCTATTACTATAGCCAACAAGAAACATGAGCTCTCTAAATGAGCCAAAGAGCAAAAAAAAGTTGGTGATTAACTTGCTAAAAGGTTTTTGCAAAGTAAAAGCGAAAGCACTGTAGTAAGTGCATTTTTGCAAATAGTTACGATTGCTATTAAAAATCTTATCACTTAAAAGTTGAAATGTTAACAGTATCCACTCTGGCTTTGATTTGCACCTCCACTTTTCAAGTGCATTTGTGTAAATATTTGCCAAGTTGCGGTAAAGCCTATTAACTAATTAAAAGTAAACACTCAACTGCCCTCAGAAATAAAAACAGATACATTTTCCCGTGGCTTTGTTAACCATCACAACACCCTCGCATTGCCTTTGCCTTCCTCTATTCTGCACATCTCAATCCTTTCTTTCCGAAATTTATTGTGGCTTTGACTCGCAAAGATGAACACGAATATTTATGCTCAGTAGTCAAGTAGGCATTGGACAAAGCACATGTATTCGGTTTGTTACCCAGCATTCACGCATGATGTACGTTGTATGCATGCAAGTGACATGCCTGCAAATGCCTATCCAAGACCGCTCAGAAAAAATGTATCATATCAACATCAACTCGACTGCAACTCACACTGCAAAAGACCAAACCAATGCGAAAGATTACTAAAGGCATCCTACTGAATAATACTCTGAATCTGATAAAGAATTCTCCTCGACCATCTTCCCTTTCTCTGCCATGTACTTTACTACAAGTATCCTTTCTGGACTTCATAAATGATTAGCTGGTGGTGGAAAATATGCATGAAAAGTCTTGGATCTTCATTTTTTTCTGTTTGCCATTCAATGCATGTACATATTGTACTTATTTATGCGTGCAAGCATATAAAAAATAGCTTTATCCCTTT
This sequence comes from Acrocyrtus sp. NNG-2020, assembly GCA_027744115.1. NCBI lineage: Eukaryota > Metazoa > Arthropoda > Collembola > Entomobryomorpha > Entomobryidae > Acrocyrtus > Acrocyrtus sp. NNG-2020. Next base: position 2,768 of record JAHZND010003624.1, on the reverse strand, counting down.
GCCTCTTCTGCCTGAGATACTGCAAAAGACCAAACCAATGCGAAAGATTACTAAAGGCATCCTACTGAATAATACTAAATCTGATAAAGAATTCTCCTCGTCCATCTTTCCCTTTCTCTGTTATGTACTTTACTACAAGTATCCTTTCTGGACTTCACAAATGATTAGCTGGCGGTGGAAAATAGGCATGAAAAGTCTTGGATCTTCATTTTTTTTCTGTTTGCCATTCAATGCATGTACATATTGTACTTATTTATGCGTGCAAGCATATAAAAAATAGCTTTATCCCTTTGCCTCTTCTGCCTGAGAAAAAAAATGAGAGTAGGATGTGTATTCCATTTCGGTCTTTACATGTTCCTTCCTCAGTGCACGAGACGGAAAAAAAACTTCACCACCATCAAAGTTTTGAAAGTAGACGAAAAAAAGCTTCACCACCATAGGGATAGAAAACAACAGCAGCAGCAGGGTTACTTTTTTTACGAGAAAAATGTACACAAACTGGGGAAAAAAAGAATGAAACTCGTCGTGTGTTAGTATAAACTCTCACGAAGGACGAGGCATGACATGGCAATATCAAAGTTTTGAAAGCAGACGAAAAAAAAGCTTCACCACCATAGGGATAGAAAACAACAGCAGCAGCAGCAGGGTTACTTTTTTTACGAGAAAAATGTACACAAACTGGGGAAAAAAAGAATGAAACTCGTCGTGTGTTAGTATAAACTCTCACGAAGGACGAGGCATGACATGGCAATACATTCAGAGAAGAACTTCACATTCACGGAGAAGAGTGCTCATAATATGTGTGGTTATTCCGCCTAAAAAAAGGAGGATGAATGTGAAGCTGTGAGTGTATGCTGGAAGCACTGGAAGAGTTCATTGCTACTCCTCTTTGCATAAGAAATACAAACAGTCATAAATACACCGAGTCCAAGTGCAGTTGGTGTAGAGAGAAAAAGGAAATTATTATACGAGCCATGAGGATTTTCATGCTCCCCACACGGTGCTCACTCAGTATTCGCCTTTCGTATGCATAAGCCAAAGCCACTAGGAAAAAGATGGGATTTTGGTAGAATGGGAAGTAAGTGCGTTTTTGTGCGTTGGCTTTTTTTCTGAAATGGAATGGGATTCAAAGTTGGGCTTTTGGGGTAGAGATATTTTCATTCCGTTTCTTCGCTCGTAGTGGTAGGTAATATCTGTAGAAGGAGAGTATACTTTGGAGTGAGAGGGCACAAAAGTAATCATAGTTGGATATGATGGATGGTGATTACTAGTCGAGGTAGAAATGTGGATTGAAGTGGGCTTTAGATACGAAAACAAAAAAAAAGAAATTGAGAAAAAGGACAGGGCATACAGAAAGAAGGTATTATTGCTGTGAAGCAGCTCAAGTTGTGTAGAAAGTAAAATGTAGGTATGCCTGCTGTAAACAAGGTGACTGAGAGCTGGATGATTTAAATGAAGATGCAGTGATGAGGATGATAATGCATCATGAAATGTTTGCGTATATCCGTGCCATGTTTAAATGCACTTTTAAAACTGATGGGCTATTTGGAATAGTGTGTAGAATGCTATCCCCTTTCTTTGCTATACCATATCTAGCCCAATCCAATACGCACTTTTTGGTCACTTCTTTCAGCCTGTCTTTCGAGCGAGCTGACATAAAAACCGTGAATTGATGAATAAAGTTGGGCATGAACATGTGGCTCTCATTTTTCCATTGCTGTTGTTGTACTTTCATCAGCTGAAAACCTTGCTTACGAAAAACGAAAAGATAATTATGAACTACTCTGAAATGTGGACTGATGCATTCTCTTAAGTAATGCTAATCAAATGGGTGCAGCCAGACAGTATGATTCTCTAGTCACGAGAAAACGTATATCATTCTTATAATCCTTCCAATGTGCACTGGCAGCTTAGGTGGCTCTCGAAACGAGAATCAAAATGAGATGACGTCATAGTCGAATTAAAAAATTGCTCGCAGTGGTTACTAACCACTAGGCTCCTTATTGTCTATGATTGTTTTACGTAATCTCTGGAATGTTGTAATTACTTTGGATTATAAACAAATACCGTTCAACCAGTTCCATACGGAAGAGATGACTACACGGAAAAACTGCGAGAAGCCTTTGCATGACCCCACTGATATATGCTCATTGTGAATTTAAGCTCCCATTTCTTTCGCAATTTTCGGATAGAAAAAAGGGATAAAAGTTCATTCTCACAATGCCGGTTGTTTTTGAGGACATGTGACTATAGTTGTAAAGTGATGGTCGTTTTATCTTTTGTTCCAATATGAAATTACGAAAGATGATTCTATTGAAACATTTTTGTATTGAACTGTTGAACTATAGAGGCATCGACAAAAATTTGATCAATACAGGTTTTATTTTTCACAAAGAGCATATCGTGAAATTGCTACACAAAACTACAGTAGGATTACGAGGGAATTGATATAAGGACACTTTTAATCTGTAGTTTCACTGAATTTAATACTTTGAGATTTCTTTTCATAAAACAGATAACAATATCTGTCTATCTCACAAAAGAGCTCATATACCATTACATATAGCGATATTGGATAGATTTTGGAAGGGTATACTCCTGCTAACTTTATAAAACTGCAACTTTAATAACATTATTTGTAAGAGTTAGAACCGAACTGGAGTGCAGTGGAAGGGGTTTACTACATTTTATTTTTTTAATATAAAAACCGTCTGCTGGAATTCACAAGTGACTTCTGAATGGTTCCGGTAGTTCACCAGAAGGCGCAT
>JAHZND010003623.1:0-17507 GCA_027744115.1 Acrocyrtus sp. NNG-2020 | reverse complement strand
GCTCGTGAAGCAGTTTGTAAGGTGACTATCGTCAACATCATCATTACGATAACAATGAAGCGTAAGTGTCAACGGCAGCCAGTGAGCAGCATAATTTGCGAGGAAAGTTATAAATCATCTTTTCAGCATTAGCATATTGACACTTGCTGTTCCTTTGTGTATAGCTCCACTACCACTGCAATAAACACCACCAAAAGTGTGTACTTGAATGTAAAAAAAGGATTTTTGCAGTGAAGTAACTTTGGCATATATTTATATTTGTGACAGCATTATAGTAGTTGGCATGCACTTTGTCTCGTTATTATTTTCTGCAGTCATGTATTTGATAATAATATGAAGTGTTGTTTTTACAAAGCAAGCCTATAATTTTTTTTTTGGCAAATGTAAGCTTCCTAATTCGCATTTTGTGAAATTAACAGTAACAAATATGGCATTGTTTTAAATTGCTTTCGTTGCAAAATTGCGCCAGAATCTAATCAAACTTGTCGTGATAATTGCTTCAGCGTATTAAAAAAAATTGAAAACTTCAAATTTCTATTTACGTTTTCTTATGTTTGTGACGATAAGCAATGTGATAGCTAATTATGAGTGTATTATGATACCAAACAAATTAAGTATACCTACACGGACTTGCTGCTAACTAATAGGTATGGTGTAAACTTCCTTGAATTATTCCTCATACTTATTAAATGGCATGTCGCCCTTCTGGAAGAATTATTTATTTAGATTGAATAGCCAGATTGTTGTACACTGAACTAAAAAACGCCCACTTTTACTGCGACGTGCAGTGTAACTCGCGACAAATCTCATTATCATAATCATCGGCATATTATTCTCGTTATCAACAGCTATGCAAGCGCTCTTTAACACTTTAAAAATTTGTCCTGTTACAAATCTACGGTCTCTTTTCTCCCCTTCTCCCATGGCCGTTCTCTCCGAGTGCTCCACCCTCCATGCTACACATTTTCTCCATTAGTTCTGGAGCATACATTTATAATCCGCTAATTTCATGTTGCTTTTCCCTCAATCTGAATCTACTTCTTCTGTGACATCAATTACAAAGTATTTTATAATTGGGCTTATTGTTGCTGATTGTTTTTATAAATGAGCTGAAATATTATTTTATTAAAAGTTTGCTGGCGCCGCGAGGATGACATTAACCTATTTATTATTTTAATGCGCAATCACGCTCTCTGATAATTTCAAGCGGCCATTCTAGTCCACATTCGATGACATGCATGAAACCCAAACAGAACTCGACTGATGCGACATTTTCTCTTTCGGGCAGTTACTTTTGTCTTTCAAAGGAGATGCGTGAAAATTAATGTATGCGCCGAAAGATGCTATCGGAATCCCCAAAAAACATTAAATTTACTCCCTTTGAAAGTAAATGGAATTCAAAATTGCTGATAGTTAGCTAAATTCCTAGATCAAGATAATCATATTCTTATCCATACTTAAAATGACATCAAAGAAAATTCGTCACCTGAAAATGTTTTCAGCCTTTCAGTTTTTCCAGAATTGCCGGCAACTAATTAATTCGCAGACATGCCATCATCCTCAATTACTAAAGATAGAAGAAACCTAGTAATTTTTCTAGTTTACAACATCTCCTTTCTCTTACATTAACAACAAACTTTTCAGCATCGAAACCACTAATCAAGCGGTACAAACTTTTTAAAAAATATCCTCGGTAAAGAATTTATGTACAGTACCATATGGCTACACGCTGTATATGCCCATGCATACCTGAATCTTTTTATTTCGGTACTTTTTTTGTAGGTTGAAAGAAAAAAGCTTTTTAAATTGTGTTTTGCCGATGTGATGCTCTTTTTTTTGTCTGACGGATAGTAAAATGCTTCCGTGCATATAATGCATGATTGTTTCTTTTAAAGCACCGAATTTTACATTTTTCCACAAAAATACACGTCGGCAGAAAATGGCCTGATCGCACTATTGATTGTCTTCCCAAATAACATTCTCATTCTCATGCTACATCACACAGAATTAATGCCGCAGCTGAAACATTCCACTGATAAAAAGTCATAGCACACCCGACCCTATACTCTCTCCCTACTTGGGAGTTCCCTCTCTGACCCTTACTGTTTTCATCTAACATAAGAGCCACTGAACTCTAATTTTTCTTGGCGTTCATTAAAGCCGAAACGTTTTCTTCTATTGTCAGTCATTCATCATCATATGCACCAGAAGTGGATTCACGACTGAATTTACAATTTTCTCTATGTGGGGAAAAGTTCACGCCAATTGTTTCAAGAATTTTAATTCTAGCTTTCTTCGTCTTTTCCCCCTCTTTACTATGCATCCTTTTTCCGGTAGTCGGTGCAGTAACGACCACACCACCACAAAAAAAAACATTTTCTCTCTAATCACTTGGTGGAGATGAGTGGAGGATGGAGCAGGGTGACTAGGCACTTTCTTCAACTCATTTCATTTGCTCATCATCAACACTGCCACTATTAACGCTTCCTACAAACTGCGCTCTTTTTTTAATTAAGCTTGAAAAGTTGAACTTTATGGGTTGACGGAAATAAATAAAAGTATTCATTTACAGCAGTATCATCATTACATTCACACTTTTTACAGGAAAAATCTCTCCTCGTCCTTACTATTATGCTACTCCTCTTCCTCTCATCCCAGCCCTGTGCTGCTGTCATCAACGGACCCATTTTAATTTTCTCGTGTCTTCTAAACTGCCAGCTAATGAATGCTGACTGCTGCACTTCCGCAAAATTTATGTTAGGTGCACACAGTTAAGGTTACAGAACACTACGGTATTTTTTCATTAATTTCAGAGCGGAAGGATACTTAGGATACGAGAACAATTCAAGTGTAACGGAATCTCAAATCATTTGCAGAGAGCAGCAGCGGCTGCCAAACTAGTGACATTTTTAGTGATGATAAACGGCTAAAAAAAGTTTTCATGATGTTCTGTCATTAAGCGTTTTTCAACGTGAACTTCTCATCCCCTTCCCATTTCTAACTTTTTCAACTCACTACTGCTGATGCGAGAGTGTACATACCTAATGCATATTAGGTAAATAAGGTAGGTATATATTATTTGTGTACACCCCCTCCAACCACGACTCCAAAGTTGTAATCGAGAAATCATATTTTTGTTAAGTCAATAATATCGATTAAGTAATGTGGAATGAACCACGCACCATTTATTGATATATCCCTCCTCCTCCTGTCATCCATAAAAATATGTTTTGTACTTATTCTATTTTTATTTTTCAGTACTCACTTGACCAAACTATTTTGTGGGAGTAGTTAACAGGAGAAATCAATCACATTTCTTGTTTCAATTTCGCATGACATTTATTATTCCTTTTTTATACCGTTCCCAACTCCGCTATATATGGCTCACTATACGTTAAAAAAGCATCATGTGACAGCGTACACCGGACTGCAGATGTTTTAGCTGATAAGTTGAAAATAATTTTTAAAAAGTACTTTTTTTTAGAATGCTTTGATTAGCGACTTCATAGATATTTCAATTTCAGTCTTGAGCGTAATGGCTATATTAAGAGGCTGAGGGAAAACACAGAAATTAAGTTGAAATGTCACAAAAGACTTTTTATGGAGAGTAAATAATGCCGCATTTTAAATAATAAATTGAACAATAAACGACTTGTACACTCGCAAATAATGCACCAGCCACTTAATTTTTTTTCTGAAATTACAAGGGAAGAACAATACAAAAAGGAATTTTCGCCGCCGACTGTGACTGGGCATCCAAAAAAAAGCTGCCATCATATAAACCGCTTTTGACAAGACAGTGCAACATGCATAAAAATGGAAGTAAAAAAGGCACAACATGTCACCACTCCGCTTCCATTATTTATTAGCTAATAATCTTCAGCTCGGTGTGCCAGGGATTTAACAAAAATCCCTCGTGATTGGCTATTTATTTCCACTAAAGCTTGTTTACTCCAGAGAGGGGGAAGTGAGGCAAAAGAGGGGAAAAAAGCTCCCCACGTTAGGGGCAACTTAGGTATACAAACCGCCACACACGAGACAATACAAAACTTTACAATTGTAAGTCAATCTAAAATGCATTAAGCTGACAGCCCAACTTTACCATTTCGCACATTCATTTTATACAACGAAAAATCCCAACTATTTCAGACATTATAGGCGGAGGAACAACATAAAATGAGTTGTGACTCTTTCTACCTACCTTCACGTAGTATTCTGACGTTAAAAAAAGTAGAAATCACAGAGAGTAATGAGTGCCTACCAATATGCGTACAGCAATTTCAGATACCCATCTTCTCCCACTTTTCCCACATTAGTCTTAGTGGAAAAAAATTTATTGGAATGAATGCTCATGTTCCCTTTAAGCAAAGTATATGTAAGAAACACAGCCATTAGAAAATAACCAGTAATATTACTTTGCAAAATGGAATGATGGAGATGGAACAAAACAGAACCATTAAGGCTGAACAATAATGTAATAATCCGTAATGAATGCGCAGACGTTCCATACAGTCCTTAATGTGATTGGAGGCGAATGAAAGAGCTCAATAATAGAGATTGAGATTATTACAGTAATGTGCAGTAGCACTCGATATTATTCCGCCTTTAATGTAAATCTGCTAAGAAATTTTTTTAGTAATAGTAATAAAGCACTGGGGCGCTACGCTGAATCAAGTTAATTGCACTAATAAAATACACCTGCGAATTATTATACTAGCAAAAAGTAAGCAGCCCTTTGTTACAATTTGTCTTTTCTAGACTTTTGTCTTTCTCGCTGCCGAGTTGCCCCAAATGATTGCTCAAAAAAGGTACACTCTTTGGCAAATACATAAGCCATATATAGCCATAACGAGCGACATGACAGAAACTGAAGCTGTGAATATATTTTTTAAAAGAATGGAAAAGGCATTCAGTAAAAAGCGATTTAAAACTGAGTGAGCAATAAACTGCAAAAAACACGCTGACAAAACAAATTTATCCAAATTGTTTTCATTGTTGGTTATGAGAGCGCGCTCACATTTTTCCACTTTGTATATCATTTCACCTGGCTCGAGGCTACAGTTATATGGCCAGTCCGTCATCATCCAAAAAAAGGAATTATGATTATTGTTATTTCCATTATCGCTTTCATCATCGAATTCACAGCTCATATAATCCTCGTTATAGTGCGGCCTTTAACTTGATTGCTCCTAATAAACCACAAATTACACTGGCAACATTGTTTCATTTTTAAACGGCGGCCATAAACCAGAAAAAAATATATATGTATGGTGCTGGCTGTGAGCTCCAGTGGGAAAATATACTTTTTCTTTCAGTACAGTTGCAACATGTCAGCCCTTTAAAGGGAAAAAATGTCAACAATGTACGATAATAAATGCATTACCAAGTATTATTATGCACACGGAGACAAAAGGCCAGGCTGAAACTGAAATGGTTTTTACACAGGTAGCAATATATTTCGTCCATAAAACCGTAAGTCCTTTCCTTTTTCCGAGAGAAAAAAAGGAAGACGTAGATCATACCTGTGTGAGCATGGAATAATGCACCTAATCGCTTCTACCTTAAAAACTACTGCGCTTTGCACCAGCAACTATCCCCTAACAATCTAGCTGACAATGCCATTTCAACATGAAGAAATTGTATATGGCGGTGCAGTAGCATGATGACAAGTTGTAAATCAATGAGACATCCAAGACAAAAAACGAAGCAGAAAAAGATTAGGAGTTTTGGAATGAAAGCAGATTACTGTGGGAAAATGTGTGTGTGAACGTATTCGATTTTCTAACGAAAAGCAACTGAAAACGAACGTACATGAGCTTTGTTTAAGGAATGAAAGGACAGCGTTTTACTATTATTACCTAATTATTTTTTATGGTGTGCCTATAATTGCAAGATTTATAGTAGGAAATATGAAAATTGAAAAGGGGAAATGAAAAAAAAATTGTCGTTGCATTTTACCTGATGAGGGTCGATCACTGTAGCGAGTGCAGTATACCCAAGCCGGCCACAGATTTTGATTCCCAGAGGCTGATCCTGATGAAGGGGAATTAGCCTTATTCTTATCATTGGTGGTTGCGGTAATTTTATTATTATTATTGCTGTTGTTAGTGCCATTTGTCGCTCCCCCAACGGCAGGATTTGTTGCGGAGGGGGTGACTGCCTTTGGTGGCTTTTCCGCTTTTCCCTTCTCCAGAGCTCCCGGATGCGGGTGTTTGTCGGACTTGCTTCCTTTCTGGTGTGGCTGATGATGCCGTGATTTATTCGGCGTTGTTCCGGTCCCAACTCCTCCCCTATCTAGCATCATCGACATAATTGAATTCGGTGAGATCATCTGCATCGTGGCAGAGCCGGTGGATGAAGGTCGTGAAAGATCAATTGGCGTTGTAGTCGTTGGGGTGGTGCGGTGGTGATGATGGTGGTGGTGCTGGGCTGCGGATGACTCACGATGCCCCGAAGATCTCTTCCCACTGTGAGACTTTCCATTGTAGTGATTTACTTTATCGGTGGTGGTGTTGCTCCCACCTCCTCCTCCAGAGTGGTATCGCTTTGCCCCGAAACCTTGCAATGCAGCTATACTATGACTTGAGCCACTTTTACCTGTGCTTTTCCCACTACTGCTCCCATTGTTGTTGTCGTTGTTATTGTTATTATTATTGCACAGACCAAAGTCTGGTCGAAGGATATTGGCAATGGAGAAAATTAGCGAGTGGGCAGCAGCCACTGCGGCAGTCTGCTGCTGGCGTTGCTGCTGCTGATGATGGTGTTGGAGGAAACTATTGTTGAAGGTTGAAGAGGGAGATGGGGACGTGGAGTTGTTTGTACTGCTCGCTGTGCTGTGATTACTACTTGTATCATGATTATTTATCAAATGCTGATGAAAGAAGTGGCTGTGCTGAAGGAAGTAATTGCTAGGGTGGGGTAACGACGAAGCCGAAATTTGATGGTGGAGAAGGTGATGCGGCTGATGACGACTGTACAAGTCTTCCGTGGGCGAGTGTCGTGATAGATTGGCGATATTAAATGCATTATGAAGATTATGAGATTTCTGACTAATGCGATTATCTTGCGTGCTTTTATGACTTTTTAACCTTTTACCATCCCCGCCAGTGCTGGTATCAGGCTCACTCGGGTTTCCGCTATCTAGCTCCTCATCTAATGGCTCATCATTATCAGCATCTTCGTCGTCTACGGAGATGGCTGGGGTTGTTGAGGCAGAAGGACAGTGTCGATCCTGTTTCGGGGAGCAATTTCTCTTATCAATTTCTTCATCGTCGTCATTACTGCAATTCCCATTTATTTTATTATTTTGACGGTGATCGGAATTGCCGCCCTTTCCCTTTTCTGATCTAATGACACCTTCCCCATTCTCTGGTGCGGAAGAACTGTCACAATCCATCATCATTTGCTCATCATCCTTTCCACCGATGCTGAGCACTTCGTCGTTGTCTTCTTCATCCGGATCCATCATGATTTCCTCGTCGTCATCATCTCCAACTGGGTCTCTCACCTTCTTCAATTTTGACTTTGGGATGATGGTCCCCCCACTCTCGTCAATAGACATCATAGTCATGGGTGGAGAGGAGGAAGAGTCAGCCGCCTGACTTCGGGGAGATTCGGGATGACTCAGGGAGCTGGTAGGACTAGGAATAGGGACTGGACTACCGCCAGGAAGTCTTCCGTTATGAACTAGCATTGCTGCTGCGGCGGCGGCTGCTTGTTGGCTTTGCTGGTGATGCAGGATTTGATGATGATAAAAGGTCTGAAGATTTTGATGATGTGGAGGAATGTTGAGGGACAGCGAGCCCTCCGATGTCACCAGACTTACACTCATCAACTTTACTGGAGGCTCATTGAACATGAAATTCCTTCTTCCTAAGATTTCTCCAGCTCCCGCAGCTTCCAACACAGAAAAGTCTTTGTTAGATATCTGAACTCTATTGTCGGAGTGTCTTGAAAGAAGAGCTACTTCTGCAGCGGCTTTTTCCGCAAAAATGCCAGAAAAGGGATTTACTTCTCTCTCATTACAATTGACTTTTCTCAATAGATCGTCTCTTTTCGCAGTTCCCAAAGGGCTCATCACTTTACTAAGCGCTTTTTTTCTTTACACACTCATTCCCTGTTCTCAGTAGACCTCTTCGGCTCGCTCAAACGGAAACATATGAAGTATCATAATATTTTGACGTAACTTTTATGCTAGTCACTCACAATCAGTCAAGTAGCAACAAAACGCTCTTTTTTTTGCTATTGATAAAAGTCAAAGAAAAACAAGCCGACAATATTTTTTTCCAATAACTCTCAAATAGTTCGTGTCCTGTCCTTTCCTTCGCGTCAAAAGTCTAATCATCTAACCATTACTTAATTTTTTTTTCATACTGTTCCTACACAAAACGCTTTCTCTTCATTATTATATCCCTAGTCAAACATATTTCTATTGTAGAGCAAACAGACCACCTTCTCCTCCCTCTCCTACAGCCTGTTTTTCTGCAGTAGCGGTAGCGTAATCAGCAGTAGTAATATAATCAATCCTAATGATAATCATAACGATTGGAATAATGACTGCGATAATAATAATGACTGCAGTTTGCTCCACACAGCTGATAACAAAAACGGGGTAATGCTAACCACCTATACCACTGCCGTACTCCTTTTTTTATTATTATTCGCTAACATCTAATCTGCATCGATAACATTATCCTCAGTCTACACAGTTTGTCCCCTTTCTTCTTGATTTTCATCAAATGGAATAAACCACAATTTACGCTGTTTATATATATTTTTTTCTTCGTTTTTTTATCGGAACAGCAATGCAGTTTTGTAGTAACAAGCTAAACACTCATTGTCAGTTAAAGTATATAGCTAAGCGGAGTTGTACAGCATTCGAAGGATGGAACAAGTCCGGTAGAACAGGGTAATAACCATAATAATAATGACAGAGTAGTTCTTACTTCTTCTCGCGGAATACTATTTACTACACCATTTGTAATCACCATTCGTCCCTTTTTACTCCTCTTTTATGTGCATTTCGGATAAGCCATACAATAATTCCTTTTCCTTCGTCAATGTGTATATTTACAATTAAGAAGTACATTACTCACTTTTCCCTTGCAAAAAAACGTTTTTTTTTTTCTTCTCCTCCGAGGAATTCCAATTCACTATTTGAACAAGACTTCAATACGGAATGGAAGACTTTGTTGGAGTTTGCTATAAAAATTGCTTTTTACATTTTTTTTACTTGAGTGAGTCAACGGAGAGGCATGTTCCTGGTTTCAGCGTGAAATGTTGCATAATACACGGATGAACACACTTTCATCCGATGTGGATATAATGCCAATAAGTTTTAGAGAGTCAGTTCCTCTCCTCTTATAATTCCTTTCCTTGCTTAAGGAGTAATAATGATGTTGATGATGATGACGGTGATGATCCTTTTTGCCACTTTATTCCATCACTTAAGTGCAAAAAAAAGAATTCTTCTCGGCTCCTCCGCCCGACTACTACTAGAGCAATAACAATAATAATAATGATTGTTGTGCCATTATTACATTATTACTATTACTTCTAGTAACACACTATGCGCTGCCGCACATCTCTCTTCAGCTTTCTTTATAGTCAGTCACTATATATGCCCTGATTAGGTACTTTTTGCTAAAAGATATGTCGATATAATTTAATCTTATAAACAAAGTTGAAAATTAGCTTGTAAAAAAAAGTATCGCAAAAATTGTTCCTGCAAAAACAAGTTTTCTACACTTAATTCAGTTTAGTGTTTACCACACAGGCAGCACTCCTAAAAAAAGTGTTATTAAGAAAGGGAGTAAAAGTGCCGAAGAGTAACGTTCCTTTTGACGATATTACCCCACTAGTGTTCACTCATTGTTGGGATGATTCGTATCGTTTGTAACGATGATAGTGTTTTGTTTGATGTAGTAATGAGTAATTCACGGGGAGGAAGAGAGAGAAGAAAAAAACGCGAAAAAATTTTTATACGTGAAAACGTGCACCTTTAAAAGATAGTAATGAGCCACTCATTTTTCCTTAACAGAATGAAGTTCATATCAGTTGACTTGCTTTCTTCTTAACGAACGATATGATTTTTAATTTGATGATGAGAACCGTTGATAACGATAATGGTAATGATAGCTCATGTGTGTTTATGAAGTGCACTGTTTCTTTTATTACTTACGCATTCCTCATTCCTCCACACTCAACAATTCACAGATATGGATTTTGGAATGGAAAGAAGGGATGAACTGGTTAAGAATAGTTTCAGCACAATTACACCTAATTTTATATTTTCTTTGGGGAAGCGGAAACAGAAAACTTTTTTCCTTGTGGAGATTAACAGGAAGCAGAAAATAGTCACTGGTACTAGCTTACTTTTTTTTCCCCTTTTATTACTTTTTATTGGTTTAATATTGCACAAATTAGCAAATTGAATGGGCTGCTAATAACCCAACTTTTTCTTACGCTTTGTATGTTTTTTTCAGCGTAATATCATAAACATTTTTATGGCTGTTGTGATGATGCTATAGAGCAGAGGCTTGCACAAAGTCTTCACAAGTCGTTGTTACTTTTTTTCGCCATAAAAATCTAGAGCTGTTGGATATGATGACTGCACACACTCTCACAAGAAGACGAAGGAACCGGCTGCCGGACGAGAACGAGCTAGCTGCAGTGATACTTACTTAATGATAATGACTGGTAATTGAACTTAATCGATATTTATTATATGAATGTATGTAGGATGCGGCAGCATTAGCATGACTTTTTTTCCTATCTCCTTCTTCTCTCCACTAAAAGGCCCAACTATCGTCTCTATGATGAAGTATGTGGAGGGTTCAAGAATAAAAATTTTTCTAACTCTTCTTCATTCCCTCTATTCCGCTCTCCACTACCAGAAAAAATATTTTAGCTGAGAGAGTACGTCCCAAACAAACAGCACAGCATTATCATCATCTCTCTACATTTTATTCAACAATAAATAAATAGAAAATAAAATACAAAAAGCTCGCTCTCGTCGTAGTAAGTTTAGTACTAGGAAAAAACACATGCACACCAAAAAGAACCACACACAAGCAGCCAACCAGCTTACTACGTAACCTGCCTTGGCGTACTCTTTTTTTTCTCGCTCGTTCCTGCCATCATCATGTGTAGGTAGTGCGGAGAGTAACTAAGAACATATAATTTTTTATTAGTTTTTGATATGATTACTTCTATTTGTGTGCGTGAATCGTGAATCCCATATCACCAGCACCGTTCTATGCAGTAAATTCTATTTTGTCCAAGGGGGAAAATAATGGAAATAAAGTAGTGGAGAGCATGCAACGGAACTGACGAGCGTAAAAAGGCATAGCATGTTTCCCCGTGGTGGAAAGGTAATAGTCACGATGAGGATCATCATCACATCACCACATACACATTCGGTAACGATATATGGCTTAAAACAGAAGGAAAAAAAAGTAGGTAGTTTTATATACCCGTTTCTTACAGCGACATCCTTATGCTCCATAATATGAGCTACGTTACATATAACTTATGTAAACGGCTTAAGACTGAAAAAAGTGTGTGAAAGACTTTCGCAGTTTCCGTAGCATGAAGTATAGTGCACAAAAGCAGAGCCCATGTGTTTTCCCTTCTTCTTTTTTTATCACTTGTTCCTTCCCCTAAAAAGCATGTTACGCAGTCACAGTGCAAACAAAAAAAGTCCATAAGACTTTTTACAACGAGCTTACAAGACCTCCGAGGAGCTTTTCCTCTAGAGCACGAGCAAAAGCTTCTACAGTAAAAACATGGGAAAGGAGTAAGTAGAATTGGAAATGCGGAGGATTACATGTGATACAAGACAAAAACATAAACACAGCTTTTCGAGTGGCTGCTTACTGCTTAAACTTCGTTAAAAGACACATAAATAAAAAAAATGTATGGATAAGCCATAGCCACACAGTTTCAACTGTCAAAAGGTAAAGGTTATGGTATGGAGTGGGTGCTCTGCACCGTTTTGCATGCATTTAAATTTAAATATGAGAAAACCGTTTTCCTCTCTCTTTCCACTTTCTGCTGCTCCCATCCTAAATAGCCAAATGGGGTATTATTATCCACTATCCAGTATGCGGCGTGTACAGAGCGTATTTTCTAATGGGGTGTAACGTGTAAAAACTCCAAAACGTTGAGGTAATACCTTGCTCATGTTGGTGCTTCACGTTGTGTGTGTACTCTCATGGGAGAGATATTTACTATTTTGGTGCTGAAAAATGTGTACAAATGTCTGCTGTGGGTGCTCTTAGCATACACGCGGCGGAGAGCATAGACTGGAGGAGCTCCCTTGAATTAAAGCTTGGCTTAAAAATATATACGTGCTACCCCGGCACTGCTCTTTTCTCAGGTTGGGAATTAATACGCAACAAAATGCTAAAGCAAAAGGAAGATGTTCTCGTAGAAGGGGAAATCCTGTAATGCTGAAGGGAAGCCCGTCCTCCCCACAATTCCGCCTGCCTACCGTCACTAGGCTATGGCCAATCTACGAGGTCGTTACACTTCTCACTTGTGCAGTGTGAAGAGGATGTTACTGCAGATAAAAAGAGAGTTTTTACTCTTTCTCAGGAATAGCCAGCACTGCATTGTGCTCATCTCAATGAATCTATTTCATTGGCATACATGGTGTGAAATGGCAAATGCTACGGAGATCTCCCTATTGTGAAAAACGGAGAAGATGAGTTGGGATGCTCTTGGAAGATGTATGGTAGTGTGGGTATGGTATAGCACAGAACGGAAAGGAGTAAAATTGTAAAATGCTGCACTGATTTTTTTTCTTTGTAATGATCTTTGCTTGCTGCTTGCGTTCGGCAAAAAAGTTTTTGTGGTGTGTTTGTAATGGTGCAACGAGCAAGAAAATTTTTGCTGTTCTGTCCTCACTCTTCCTACGTACGCGACTGACAAAACTTCCCAGCGATTTTTTCACTTTATGCTTAAAAGAAACTTTAAAACAGAGACAAAAAAATGGTAGGATGAGATGCAATGAGCAAGAAAATGGTGCGTGTTTTGCGTTTATGAAGATGCACATATGTACCAGTTGCCATACGTAGGACGCAGGTCGATATGTATTTTGAAGTCGGGTTTAGTTTCTGCAAAATATTTACCGTGCTTACTAACAATTCAGTGTAACCTGTAACTTGTAACTGCCCAGATAATTAAGTTTTTTAAATGGAGAACAGGAAAAAATGAGCAGTGAGCTCAGCTCTCAACAATGTAATTCGTTGATGACATGATGTATGTGGTGAATGGCAAAGTTGAAGCTGCGAGATATTACTTATTACTACAAAAAGTGGGTACGTGCATTTGCTGAAATCTTTGAGGATAGAAATGAAATTTTATTAATGATCAAAGAATTAAAAATTAATGGAGGAGTGTGTAGTCCATAAACTTGTGTTTGTAGGCTTAGTGAGAAATATTTTGTCTCAGGGTCCGCCAACCCAAACCTGACCGTTAAATAAATGTTTTGTAAAAGATCTTGTACGGATTAACTTATAAATTTAGTTAAAATTAAGCTGGCGCTAAGGCACAGGATTTAGATGTATTTTTACACGAGCAATAAATGACCGGAAGACATTTACACAAAAAAGACTCTCCGCCCATCACACCACCATCAAAATGTTGAATAGACTCGAAAAGACCGATTCCATGTTTATTTCACAAGGGACGGGGAAACCACTAATTAAATCAAATACAGGAAAAAATATATATTTTTTTCATTTCCGATGCATCACGTTCGTCCATTTTCCCATAGGGAAGTGCAGAGAAGCACATGTTTGGGATCACTATCAAACTATCACCCTTGTAAAAAAAAGTCCCCACATAAATTCAGATATAATGGGGAGCGGTTGGCTGGCTGTGTTTTTTTTTAAAAACGATCACACAACCGCGACATCACACCAGTGCCTTTTTCCAAGCCGCAACAGAAACACTTCCAGAAGATATAAAAGCAGGGAGGAGAATTAAAAAGATGATCCATTCACCTTATAAATGTATGCTTCACATCCCACCCAAAAAGCAATAATGATGACACCAAATGTGACATAAAAGATAACAAGCTATATCTAAGCACAGATTATCCCTGAGCGCAATTTTCCTACTTTTATAAAAAAACATTTTTTTTCTCTCTCGCAACATCCCTCTCCTATATCTGTAGTGAAATACATTAATCGAGTTAGATAACAACAGCAGCAGGACTAGCAGCAAAAAATGACAATAGAAAACAAATGTTGCACACTTTCGTTTTTCCCATCGTTTAATATTTCTGAGCAGAAGGGATTGTGAGTTGTGATTGTAGAGCTACACATTTTTGTTCTCTTTTTCAGCTCCCGTGAATTGTGAGTACCCATTCATTTGGCGGATCACATCAGTGAAAAGAAATATAGCTGTGGATTGCATATTCAATTTTTTTTTATTGCGACTACCCACCAGACTAAGCTACAGCGTAAATGGAAGCTAAAAAAAAAGGTGGTGGTGGCTTAAACGCGAGTAGGTGATGCAAACGATGGGAGCAGTCGAATCTGTTTGGAAAAAAAATATTCGAATAAAAAAACACATGTACATTATTACGTTTTGTGCTAGCACTTATTCCCTCACAAATTTCTGAATGGACACGCGTTTCCAAATAAAGTATTTCTTGTAAAAAGCAGGCAGCGAAGATTATATCATGTCATTCTAGCTATCTCTAGCTACTTTTTTTTTCAGAAGACTAGCAAATCGTTAATGGGAACGCCGGGAACGGGAGTGTGAACAAGAACTCAGCGAATGAAAAAGCTCACATCTGCTCTTTTTACCACAGTGTGAGAGAGTGGCTGTAATCATTCATATATAAAATGTGCGAGGCTACAGATATCACCATGATATTTGATAACTGATGATGTCGACTCATCATTATCATAATGTGAGTGGAAGGGGAAAAAACTACCGACTCTGCAAAAGTGGCACCAAAACCACCAAAAAATAGAACTTATTGGCAGAAGATCAACAAACCTTTTTTTTCGAGTAACAAGCGGCTAAAAAGAAGTAAAGTGGAAATGCACGAGAATGAGAATGAGAATGCGCATTACCAGCAGACCTTGCTCCTACCACCGGCGCTCCCTTTATAGTATTTGAGAAAATGGGGCTAGATATTGAAAAATATCAGAGTTGGAGTCATCTTGAAGAGAAAAAAATGTGCTTGTTAACGGCAGATGCCATCGTTTTTTCCCGGCATGTGTAATTTTCTTTTCTGCTTTAGCATCTTTGACTGTTGACATGAGTTGTTTTTGGAGAGAGACCGACAGAAGAATGGCTCGTGATAAAATAATGTAAGAAGGGGAAAAAATGGTTTGGGTGAAAATACGACTTTTTGTTTTAATCAAGGCAAGGAAAGGGAAAAATGATTGGAGTCATTTTTTTGTATAAAAATGATTGCTCAAGTACCAAGTAATAAGACGGACTTAACGAGAAAATGAGACAGCTTGCTCAATTTTGTGAGCAAAAAAATGTTTCAGGAGATTGCGGTTTTACCGTAATGTAGCGTAATTCAATCCATATGTGGATTTTATCCTCGTAAAGAATGGTGAAGGAAGGCAATCTGATTCTCAGTGCAAATAAAATAAAATGATGGAAAAGGATGTAGCAGTGTGGTATCTACATCAACTGGGATCGGATATCTCAGCTTTGGTCTAATATGACTTGCTTGACATGATGTCATGATCTTTTTCTATTTTTTTCCTAATCTGTGGGCAAAAGCAAGTTGAACGAATTTTGGTCAAATAAAAAAATGGTAGTCTTATAAGACAACGCATTTTCTTCAGATATTTCTGTAACATGATAATAAAATAGGGAGAGAAAAGGAGACGAATGAGTTGATGGAACGTCCACATGGTATAATACCAGCGTACAAGTTTGCTCAGGGGACGCTATTGAGATTAATGGCACCAGCGGAACGGACGCAAAGATCAATTTTATTCCAAGCTCAACTTTCATTTCCAAGGATTAGACAAAGTTCGCTAACTTCTATTACTGCAGCCACAGGATATCAACTTATTACCTTTGCAGCTGCTGCAATAAGCTTGTGATGACAACGAGAACGGCGTCACTTTCTACAGATGGTGAAGATGGCAAACTACGAAAATATTTTTTTTGGCGAGTTTACAATAGAAAATTGAAGTCTTGAGAAATTATGCGGACTAAAAAACGGATAAGGTGGTGTGACAGTATAAATGGTCGCCGGTCGGTGCATTTTCATACCGATTTACTTTCCATGCACCAGTGGTGAAATCTAGCGGTAGTGGGGAAAAGCAAACTAAATAGTTTCAAGAAAAAGTGATGACGATGAGCGTACAACAATTGGCTGGAGATTGGGAGTACGGACTCACTTCACTTTCAAGCACGATCTATCCACTTCAAAGAAGATGCTGGATGATTGCTAAACACCAATGCAATGCTTTTGGGTTTTCTAGGAGGGGCTTACTTGCCTCAGGAAAGGAAGATGTAAGAAGAACGCAAAGATAAAATGAAAATAGGAGATCTAGCAAAGAAAAATTATGAGTGTTGGGGACTGGGGTGCCTTGAGCCTTTTTTCTGTTGGAGTTTGGGATCCCATTGCATTTCATAATATTAGGGTGTGCTGGGTAGTACGATGCATTTTGTTTTTTGTAACCTTTTTTGTATTTGCTCCTTTTCTATTTAGGGACAAAAATGTTATTTTTCTTTGTGGATAGTAGAAATAACATTGCACCCTGAAAATACAAAAGAATCGTAGGGACCTTGACTTTGAGGTGGATTTTGAAAGCGTGCTTCCTTCCTCTTTACCTATGCTATGATGGGATTATGTATTTAAGGTAAACATGTATAATTTTTACAGTAAATGTGAGAAAATAAAAATGTTCAAATTCTTTCATTTCATAGATATCCACTGTCATAGCACAAGAAAGTGATAAAAATACGCCATTACACCGAAGAAAAAATGGAAAAAGCAAAAACTTGATTTTTAACTTTATGTCAAATAAGACAAATGTGCTGAAACTGCTCTTTCCGGCGATGTATTAAACTTTCTTGCTGCAAAGCAAATAAGTCACAAAGGAATCCAATAAACTCTATCGAGACAAGACATATGTCAGTCATTATTCAAAACTGAGAACTTCATAAGTATTAGTCCAGATTTGTAATTGCAAACAAGTTACAAATTACGGCGGAAGACACATTTTTCTGCTTTGCCTCTGACGCCTCTCAAATCTACGTGCGGATTTTATGAACCTAACACCAACCGAAACAGCAGAAGTTTTTTTGGAGGTTTTTGACAAACTTATCATGTTCCAGTTTGACACGCATTCCTGTAAAAAGAAAAATAACTCAAGATTTGTCACCGTCACGTCACTCTGCATACCTCTCAACTAAGCTTTATCCACTTTCTGACAAGTTTCGCTTTCATTAAATGTTGCGCCCGTCACCCATCACCCTCCTCACAGGAATAAAATCCACAGCGAGTATAGGAG
>JAHZND010003622.1:0-10833 GCA_027744115.1 Acrocyrtus sp. NNG-2020 | reverse complement strand
CATCAGAACAGTTATATTCCTTTCATTTTTTTGCGCAGCATATGGATACCATTACTGTGATGGAATTATATAATAAAAATATTATTTTTTCCTGTCATTTTATTACATATTATTATAAGAGTTTCTCAGCATAGAAAAAAAATTAGAAGTCACCTTCACAAAAAATATTTATTGTGCCTATGCACGCTGCATGCAAGCCATATCCGATACTTTTTTTTAACTTTAGGGCAAACTAAAGAAAAAAAATCACGTTTTTGCTATTTCAACAAAATCAGAATTATTTTTTTCGAGCCACTGCAGTAACGTACTGCATCATCATCATCTCCTCGCCATACGTTTAGATTCACATGAAAACGTCTTGAAGATGAATTCGGTGGAGTGGAAAAGAACTTAGCTCGTTTTCTCCTATAAGATATTATTATATGATGTGACGTCTCTACGTACAATTCCTCTGCCATTCTTTTCTCCTTCACCTTTTTTTATTATATCCTTTTGTCTGACTGGTTATATTGTGCGTGAAAAAGTAGAAAATTTCCACATCCTCCTTATTTTTTCAGGAGATTTAATACACAATTTTACATTCAAAAAAAGAAAAAAAATGCTTCTTAGTTTCTCCCTCTTTCTACTCTCCTTCTCCTCCTTCAGTTTTCTTTTCATTGCTGTTTCCTTCCTTCTCTCATTTTTTTGCACTTCACAAAACGGCTATTAATACAGAATCTGGAATAAAATAAAATATTTTCTCTCTAGCCAAACCAGCAAAAGAATGGAAAGGGTAGAGAACAGCGTCATAAACCAAAGTATCAACAGTAAGAGGAGGAAAAGTCAAATAAGTTATTTTCTGATTGTGATTGCAGCGAGGACGAACGTACACTTAAAGAGAGCACACAATGATGAAAAAGAGCTGACAATGAAAACACACCAGCTTTTTTTACAAGTGAAAGAGGCAATCATAAAAAAATATATTTTTTTGCTAAAAAAAATTGTTCCGCCCGACTTGAAAAAAATGTTATGCAGTGTTATCCTACTTGCTCTTGACAGTATTATTATTGCTTCTTTCCTCTCCTTGTTCTTTTTACATTAAGTGGGCGAACAGTGCACTCCGCTCACATAACTTCTGCCCAATGATGTATTATTGGGTGCTCAACAGCAACTATAAAAGTAATATATCATAGCGCCAGCTTTCTTTGTCTGTACTTGAGAATTATTTTTTTTCGGTGATGGTGAAAAAGTGAGTGGAGGAAATAACGTTTTTTTTCTTTAAAATTGTAGAATAGCAAAAAAAATGAAAAAAATGAAGACGGCCTAATGTGAAAGGAGCTCTACACAAAGTTTTTCTTCAAAAACGGTTCATTTCTAGGGATTTTTCTCGGTATGTAAAATACACACGGGAAGAAAAAAAAACTTTTTTTTGTTCGTGATGATGGCTACGTTTCTTTTTTTAAATACTTGTGGCAAAAAAATACTTTTATTTTTTTGAGGAAAAAAAGTTGCATAGGCATGGGCTTATTATATACGATAAGGAATATATTTTTTTATGTTTACTTTTCCGGAAGATTTCTTTTTTTCTCCGTGCCTCCCGGACTTTAGAGCCGACTGTTGAAGAAGAATATAAAAAAAATACTAGTTTGGAACTGGTGATGGGTGAGAGTATAAAGGAAATGTATCTTTCAGAAGAGAAAAAAAATTTTTCTTGTTGGTTTTGAATTTCTCAAGGTGACTTGTTCTAAAAAGAAATTATTTTTCCATTAATGTTCCGCTCTCATTTCTACTCACTTTGTGAAAGAAAAAAAAGGAGAATGGGGAGAGGAGCATTCACTCACTCTCTCTGATGAGCGAGAAACTGCAAAAATATAATAACTGGAAGGGAAAAGTCATTATTTCAGTTAGAGAAACGGGAATATTTAGTTTCCCTTTCTAAGTTATATTATATCGCAGTAAATAAATGTCAACTTTTCTTATCACTCTAAAAAAGTTTCAATTTGGAGCTAAAATATATAAATTTTTTGTTCTATAACTTATCCATTTTCTTCCACAATGGAGTATCATTACATCAACGCAATACAAAAGGCGATATCACTTAAGCCTCAACAACTCCTCCGCCATTGCAATAGCTGCACAAAAAGATTTCCTTTAAAAAGATACAAAAAAGAGCTGAAATTGCAGTCGCCTTTTACCCTCAGACAGTAAACTCGCATGTTTTTAAAGTAAAAAGCTTTTTCCTTTTTCTGAAGTTTCCTCCATTTGGAAACAAAGTTTCCATTTTATGCAAAAATCTTTGTGTCTAGTTGCTGTTTGTCTGGAGGAGGGAGGGTGGAGGGTGAAGTGAAGGACACGATGCATGTTATTGAATTGACGGCCGAAAGTAGACACAATCTGCTCGACTGCGTGAAATGGTAAAAAGTGAAAGGTGCGACGTGTGTACATGTGTGTGAAGTGCGAGCACACACAAAAAAAACTTTTTTTGCCATTTTGGTTTTCTCCAAGTCGCAAGTTCATTTTAATTTTCTCCTTGTAAGTTCTAATGTAAATATGTAAAAGTTAACTCGGAGGGTACGCAATATTTCATACAAAGTTCGGAAACACTCTTACCATCGCACTGTGCATAATTTCCCCATCCGAGATTGTATTGTGGTGAGGGCTCTGCTACTTCTCTAAATGTTTATTAGACCGCACAGCATCATCATCATCTCCCCCGGAAGTGCATTTTACCCTTTTTCCTCCAACAAAATAGAGGAAATTTCCCTTTTCTCTGCTACTCCCAACTCTCCAATTTCAAATAATCTTCATATGAAAGCGAAGCCACACTTTATAATTCCTTCACTCCTTCTCTCCTATCAACTTTCCCAAGTTTCCAGTCGCACTCGACACGCGACTTGACTTGTACACCTATCCGAAATGAAGACGCCAGAGACACAGCTAGAGTAAAAGTTTAAAATCATAATTTTCCCGCAGAAAACTGCTGTGTAGCGTGCAGTAAAGAGTCTGTCGGAATGAGTAGGAGAAGGAAGAGAGGATTTCAAGTTAATTTCTTGAAATTGTTTTATATGCTTCCTCTCCTATTCATTATGTCTAAGAGAAGCCCATAAGTTCTGTATTATTGGGAGAGGGAGGGAGGGTTGATGGTAGTCGTGTACAGCCAAGATAATATTCTTACTTTTTTTGCTATGCAAGCAATTACACATATTTTATCTTCCTTTTTTGAAACTCTGAGCGAGAAGAGCTTGGAAAATGTGCGTACGCTTTAAAATGTTTAATTTTACCTCACTTCTCCACTCACACTTCTCCCATTTCCCGAGTGCTGTGGGAACTGGGGAGAAAGACAGACATAAAGATGGACAGTGTGAAATTAAAACCGCTCCAGCACTTGTGGTCCCTTTCCGTTTTTTTTCAGTTGCCTCCACTCAAACTCTCAATCTCACCCCGGTCTCCAAACCACTCTCACATTTACTATATTTTTTTATGGAGAGTCGTGTCGGAATGCTGAAATATTTTTTTTGTGTGGGCGTAAGCATATTATAAGTGGAGGCTTTGCAGCTCGTGCCACAAACTACACCATCTTTACACAAGGATCAGGAATTGGTTTTACCAGTTTTGAAGAGGGAAGGTCGTTTTCAAAAATAAAAACCTGATTGCTATAAGCTTCCTCCCCATCCATTTCACTTTCGCGTTTCTCCTTCTCCCCATCTCGGTTTAAATATTTTTTTAGGGGAGATGGAGAAAGGACGGAGTTTGTGGGTATGTACGTAATAAGGAGCTTTCCCGAATTAGGACGGTGGTAATCTGGCTAAAAAAAGGTTTTAAATGAGTAATGAGGTCGGTAAACTGTGGAAATGAAACATTTCCGCCTACTTTATCCTTAATACACGCTCGGATCAGTTTTCCCCTTTCAGTGCGGAATATGCTATGATGAAATGCTGTTGTGGTTTTAATATTCTCCAGTTTACTAGCACATTTACAGAAAAACATTTTTTCCCCTTTTTTTAACTCTTCCGTCATGTGCTAAGAGCACCCAAGTGATTCTTAAATGCTAGAAATGATATACGAACGTACTTAAAAACAGACAGGCGGACAACTGTAATCATCATGTACATGGGGTGGGGATGGGGGAAGTTAGAACAAAACGCGGCTTTTTAAGAGGGGTAAAATATCCACATTTTCCCAGCTACCCTCGTTATTTCCACACTCTCCGTGTTCACTTTTCCCCTCAAAAAGTGATGGCTGGAATGGATGAGTGCGTGTCATTAAGACTTTAAAAATGCTAAAAAAAGAGTTTCAAGTATTTCTGTGCGATGCACTGGGAAACTTGCACTGGCAACAAGTTTTCCGTGAAAAAAAAACTTTTTTCCTCCAAACTCAAAAAAGAAACTGCTAACTGCAGCCGTTTTATTGGTACACAGGACTACCACCTCCAAAAACAGACTCGTTGCGGGGATAACAAGACTTATTGAAAGTTACGATCCCTGGAAAGAGTAGTAAGTTTACGGGAATCTCATAAATATCCTGGAGAGAAAATTTAGAGAGGGGAAGTGGAGTGCATTTCTTCACGTATGTTTTCGCGCTTGACCGGCTGTTGGACTTGAAAAAAAAACTTTCAGGAGGAAAAAAAATGTTTCACTTCTTCAACCGACGAGCTTCCACTTTTTGGAGAAGGTAAAAGGGACACACGGGAAGAAATAAATGTCGTAAGAAAAAAGAAGGAGACCATTTTCAGGGAGTAAAGTAGTTTTTTTTACGGTAGCCATATGAGATTTTTTTAGGGCAACTTTTCCCCGCACTCACAGAAAACAAGCCAGAGCGGAGCAATTGACTTTAAATTGATTTAAAACTTGGATAATTTGTACCAAGTGTGTAAAGTTACATGAGGGGAGATAAATGGAGAGGACGGAGTAAAAAAATATATTTTTTGAAGTAGAAAAAAGGGTGCTCAATGCTCAATGTGTGTGTCTGTGTGTAATGGACCGATAAAACTACGGTGGTATGGTATCGGTAGTAGCAGTAACAGAAGTAATAGGAGTCTCTTTGGGGAATGTTTGTTTTAAAAAAATATACTTGTTAGCAGCTTGTTCCCGTGATATTTTGTGTTTGTAAATAGGGAGAGCTGAGAGAAATGGGTTCGGTTCCGATTATTTAAGTGCTTTGCCCATTAACTGTGTGCTTCCTTATAAAGTGACACTCTTTAAATGAGATAGCATTGCGTTGGCTCATTAATCATATATATGTGCTTTAAACAGTTTAAGTCTGTCTAAACAAAAGACGTTTAAAGTATTTATGCAAGCGTAGGAGTGTGTGCAGAACTTTTTCTACGATGCAGAAAAAATTTTTGGACTAAGGTTTCGGCATCCGGTTTAATTCGCTGTTGGGTGATCCTTAAAACTGTCACCAGAGTTTTGTAGCAGCATCTGCGACACTTGCAGAATTATGACGAATGAATAGCATGTGGATTTTCGGAGATATAAAAAGATAACTTTTTTTAGAAAAAAATAAGTTTTTCGCTAATTTAGACAATGCTAAGCAGCTTACTGAATGAGGTTGTCATTCCAGGGAAACCGCTTCATTGTTAGGTGGATAACAAAGCAGAGTACAAAAAATAAAGTAGTGGTGGTAGCTGGTATTTTTGCTAATGCTGTAAACCAGATATTTCTACAACGGGAGGGACCCAAAAACTAAAGTAAAACGTAAGTGCGTTGTTTGTGTGTGCACACAAGTACGTATTGAAACTAAGGAATGGTAAACATAATTCAAGTTGAGCTCAGCTTTAGTTCTCTAAGCCTACTTCCAAGTAAAATGAGTGGAGGAAGACGAATTTATTCCTTTTTGGAGATTTCAAAAATATTTTCCAGACAGTTGTTATGCTACTTTATTTTTGGGTAAACACTCCAAAAAAATACCCGGCTTTCTACGGTCTACAGATATATGAAGATGAAGCATTGGCAAAGCAAAAGTGCCTATTCTCCCTTTTCACGACTTTCTTCATAAAACGACGACTTACTTAGGAAAACAGATTTTTTTTTCAGAAGAGTTTGAGTTTTTTTTCGAGGAGAGGAATCAACAAAGCCCGGAAAGAAATACGAGAAGAGATTTCCTCTTTTGATGTGTGGATGACAGATCTCGGAGATAGATGCTGACAGCAGCTGTTTACTTTTGCTTTACTATTTTGACTGCACAAAAAAATAAACCATGTGTTTCCTTTTATGAAAGGTTTTAGTGGGCGAGCCTAAAATTATACTTTATGGGAAAAAACTGAATAGATATCCGAGAAGACTATCTTGTCAGATAAATGCACAGCTTAGCTCACGCCAACACAACAAAATACAAAAAATAAACGGGAACTTGAATAGCAGATGAATAGAGTGTAAAAATTTCGACTAATAGGGTGAGACCTTCTCAAATGCTAAATTTATATCTGCACTCGCGGTGATATCGAAATGTATTGCTATAAAATTATGTTATCTCAATTTGCCCCATTGTTATTGTTGCAACAATTGAATACGTGGAAAAAAGAATTTCCGAATCTAAAACATTTTTTTTGTTTTACAAGGAAGGGGAAGGATAGTGCAGGTAAAAGTAGAGTATTTGACGCAGCATCATTCTCACATGTCTAATTTTAGCTTAGGTAATCAGATATAGCAATCTGTGATAATTTAATTAGAACTACTCCTATTTTTTTCGTGTTAGTAGGTAACCCAATCCTCTTTTTTTTACTTCCGAATCCTTTCTGGATTTTCACTTTCAGCGTTTACGCTCCAGTATAATTTCTAGAACTTCTAGATTTTCAGGTCTTTTCAGCTACTAGCTCCGCGTTTTCCCTGCTTCACTGTTGAATACGGTACGTGGAGCGTGAAAAGCCGTAGGCAGCTAGTAGCATTGTTTCGGATATCCAAAATAAGAATGCGCTGAGTCAGGAAACGTATGATTTTTTTTTCTTCTGGTTAGGTTCATTTCGGCAGGTTTATAGTTGTAGGAATTGTAGTGCAGCAAAGGATTTCCAAAAAAAAGTTTGTCAAGCTTGTAACAAACCTCATTTCATTCAGAAAGTTCGTTCTCGTATGTCCCTCTTTTTTTAGCGAATTGCTTTGCTTTACGCTTTGTTTCTCCTTTACTCTTCTTGTTGTCAATTGGAAGGTTTTACGTGAAGCCGTGCAATAAACACAAAACCCGGAAGGAAGCGCACCACATCATACACCACTCGGATTATACGATACGAATTAAATTCATTCTCAAGTGAACCGAAATAAGAAAGAAGTTACTACGCCAAAAGATTATTTATAATTTCTTGTTTTCCTGGATTCACTCCTTATTCGGACGGGAGCACCAGAAGTATGGGGACGTACCCAATAAAGTAGAACAAAAACAGTATTTCGGCTATGCCTTTTCCGTTATTATTATTTTTTTGCTATAAGCTCCGTTTTTATTTGATATCTTTGACTCAACAAACCAAGTACTTTCCCTCTTTTTATGCCTTGCACAACCAGCCCGTAAATCAGATTTTTCTTTCTCTCTATAATCAAAAAGCTCAAGTGAAAAATTGTCACAGCTCTCGCAACAAATCATTTGGGGGGAACTATGGTGAGCACAGAAAAAAAACAAAAAATGGATCGTTGCTTTATTATCCTTATAAATATTCCATCCAAGTCTTCCCATATTTTATATACGCTACGTGCATAATCTTCCAAACTTGGGAGGAAAAAGTACAATACTGAAATTATTTAGCGGAAGCTAAAGATAAGAATTAATCAGAAAAAAAATATATCAAAAAGAAGTACTAAAACCCAATAAAAGTTTTTTTTAGGTATCCCTTCAATTACTTCCATTTAGTCTAATGCATGAAAAATCCCAAAAGAAACATTGGAATTGGAAGAATAAAATTTATTTAGTTATTTAGGTTTTTTCTTAGAATTAGAGGCGCCTTTTTCAAAAACCACTGCAAAATTGTAATAAAATGAAGTTAAGGAACATTCATTCATGAAAGTAGTGCGACACTTGAAAATCTTAGAAAATTGTAGTAAGGAAACCTATCCCTCGATGCACCGCCTTATCTGGAACCGAATCCAAAAAAATATTACAATAAAATTGCTCCTCCACCAATATAAAAAATCCTTCAAAATAAAAATTAAAGACGGAAGCAGCGATTTATCCTCTTTGGGAGTTTTTTTTTCTACTCCTCTGCTCCAATATTTTCTGTGACTGTGATGAATGCCCGCTCAGTTCAATCATGGCCCTAATATAATATGCTTCTATCACTATACGACACTCTCTTACAAAAGATACACTTTGGAGATTTTATATTTTTTTTGGTCTGAAGCGCAGCGAAGAAACTGCTCCTCAGCTCATTCCTTTTTTTCTCATTTCTTCTGGAAAATCTGAAATGCATGAGTCATGAGCACGAGAGTAGTCTCAAAAGGAGAAGAAAAAAATGGAAAATCGAATAGAAATGTGAACTCCTCTTCTACAATACAATACACACTCATGGTTGGCTAGTGTTGCGGGGATAGTATTGGGAATGAATTAGGTACTCACTTCCCTTCTGAGGCGAGAATGCAATGGTAAAAAAAAGTGGAAAAAAGGAATTCTTCGCTAAAAAAACGAAAAGTTATTCCTGTTACTTAACAAGAATCGTAAAGTTGCATCTGTCTCTCTGTGCAAAACGTGCACAAAAGAAGCCGAAAAAAATCGGAGGAGTAGAGAAGAGCCACAATCCACATCACACTTGCACCCTCAAAGTACAGACGTGTAGTAGGTCTTTGCAAAAAAATAGTACGACAAAAAATATATATTCTTAAAAACGAGGAGGAGACTGTAGGAAAATAGGCAGAAAAAGGGCTCTCCCCATTTCTCTCATTTCCCTACTTCCTCTCTTTTTTGCACTTATATAATCTATCAAAATAAAACTCACTCATTCAATTCCAAGCTCCCATGGAGTTTGCTCACTGTCGCCGTTCCTTTCATTGCAAGTTGTGCTCTGCTTGAGAGGAAATCGTGGAAAAAAGGAGTACTAAACTATTCCACGAGTGGGGCAGACACAGAAACTTGAATACTGTTAATGTACATCTTCTTCAAATCTTATTTTTTATATCTCTGTTAATTCTGCCATAGTTCATTATAAAAAAATGTCTTTAACTTATTCACAAAAAAGTAGACAAAAAATCGAGGCCGTGCTGGAGAGGACGATGTGCAATCATCCAAAGTATATGTTCCCATCACTACACTGCAGATAGCAAGTCCAGATGTAGACTAAGCGTGAGCTAAAATCCGTAGGGTAAAAAAGTACAATGCACAAGTAGACAATGTTTTCACCCAAGAAGGCCCTGCGCCCTGCACAAGAACATTTTCCTTAGAATAGGGTAAAAAAAATGGTTAATACGATTTCGCCTGTTATTAGGTTGGATCCTAGTATCGCCATTTTTTACTTTATGGGACTATGGCACACAATCACACAATAGGCGAAATTGTGTAGAAGATAATGATGGCTGATGACTTACAGTTTCGCTATTGAGCGGAGCTCTCTCTGCATTCCGTATCCGTGCTGGTTTATTCTTTCCCGGTCTTTTCTTCAAAATTGGAGAAGGGCTGAATTCAGAATAATCCTCGATCTCGATACAAAAAATTCTTTTTTTTACTATGAAATAGAATTATGTGAATGTTTTTTTGTATAGCCAGGAGGCTTCCCACTTTCACTTTCTTCCGTACTCTTGTATTGAAGTCTGAGCTTCAAAAGTACGGGATCACTCGATCACTGCGAAGAAAAGGGAAATGGACTGGTGTCAGATACATTGTTCGCGAAATTTTTTTTTCTGCAGTTCAGCTTTCAGTTTCCTTTCCTAGAAGTAGTTAGGGCAAGCTCTTTGTTTTCACTGCTAAATTTCCTTTCAATTGTCATTAAAGCGAATGTTTGCTCATGTTAGTGAAAGTTAACGTGAAAGCAAATTTGCAGATGGAGTCAGGAGAAAAAGATTTTTTTTTCTATTGTGCACCCTTAACGAGATGACGACTTGAACACTTTGTTTAATTTCAGAGGACAATGCCCCCAAGCTTGTTAAGAGTTGAGCGCCAAACTAGCTTTGCTCTTTTCTCATTTACATATTCCTATTCATCCTTTCACTCACGACAACTTCCTGCTAGCAGCTTTCAAAAAATAAAAATTTCGCGGGTGAAAATGAAACCACCAAAGATGCGTGGGAAGATACCTTAGTCCACTTAGGCAAATGTGTGGCTATGAAAACGCCCAATATTATGATATCATCTAACGCCTGAATAAAAATTGATAACTGTTTGGGAACTGATTATGAGATTATCACCTTGCTGAAATATGCTCCCTACACAAAAAGAGAAAAAAAAGTGGAAAGATTTTTAGCAAAATCTGAACAGCAAAGTGATTGTATACTTACCCCAATAAAGATTTTCCTACTGGATCACTAGATTTCTTGTACTGATAAACGGCATTTTAGTGCTTTTCACTTCGCACTTGAATACCCCATCAGCTCTCTTAGAATTTTATCAACTGGCGCGAAAAAGTAAAAAAAAAACCAATTCTGCAAATTGAAGCTGCGGAAGCGTGAATTGTTCGTTTCATGATTTTTGCAAATGGAATGATGGAAAAGATACAGGAAAATAGTGCACGAATCCTACTTACATGGCACTCCAGCATCTAATCCTAATCCTCGTTTGATATTTTTTTGCAGTGATGTTCCTTATCGTCCTTTCGCTTCCCCCAATAGGAAATGATTTTACAACAGTCTGTCAGACATAAAAAAAGAAGTTGGGAGAGTTTTGGTTTTTCCCGCTTCCTTCTTCCCCTCTATTTCTGATAGCTAAAGAGTTTTATTTTTTATTCAG
>JAHZND010003621.1:0-20404 GCA_027744115.1 Acrocyrtus sp. NNG-2020 | reverse complement strand
GAAAATTCCTGATGAAAAACGGGACTGTATAATACAGTCTGGATGAGCAAGAACCTACTAGGCGGGGATTAGCTTGTAATAAAAAACGAAAGTTTAAATTTTTTTTTGATACGAATGCAGTGCAGTACAGCGCACTCATAAAAACTGAAGCGCCGCGTACCACCTAACAAAACCAACTCATAAAAAAATTTGCATGAAGATAAGGAATATGCTGGAAAATAAATTCGCACTCTCATTCAAGAGCATATTCAAGTTTGTGATATGGCACATCTCTCTCTGGCTTTTTTGTATGCAAGAGCAAAATAAAACTTCTTGTTTTTAGATCTTACATGCGTACAACTATACCCGTCTATGTTCAATTAAACTTTTTTTTGGAAAGAAGGAAAATTGTGAAAAAGGGTAGCACACCAGTTAGCGTCATACATTTATCACTTCCAGTCCAAGTAGACGCAAATAAATAAAAAATATATATGAAGTAAAAGTTTCTCAGAAATTCACTAAAACAATAAAAAACACTTTTTTTCCTGTGAAGCCGAAGCCAGAGAAAATTATTCAAATAAAAAAAGTATAGAAAACATATATAGAAAAGTGAAAGCTAAATAAATATATTTCTGAAAATCTTCAATTTGCAATACTAATTTTGCAAGCTTCTTTGATTTTCATTTTTTTTGTTTTTAAAATGGAAACTGAAAAAAAAAGTTTTTACAACTTCTACCATTTTCCACTCTCATCAATTTTCTCCAACTTGAGATCTGGTGTCGCTAAAGTTTAGTCTCCTTCTTCCTCCGAAAAAAAATTCACTTTTTTTACGGAGAAATGAACAGCGAAAAGAGAAAACTCAATTCTCTTTACTAGAACTAGACGAAAAGGAAAATCTCCCCGAAAAAATTATTGTTACAGACGCTCACCGTCGTTCTAGGTACAATTTTTTTTGTACGGGGTGTAGTGCACGTTAGAAGAGATCTTTCTATTCACTTATTTTTCCGTGGTTCAACTTTTTATTATTATTTTTTGCGATTATTCCTCAGCCGCTGTTCCCTCTTTTGCTTGACTTCACTCATAAATATCCATTCGTGAATTTCGCTCCTGCTCCCCTTCACGTCAGCACAACTATCATTCAAATGTCTGCCATTTTTCCTAGAATAGCGGAGAAAGTAAAAACAAATTGTCTCTATTGCTCATAAGCGCATACGGTACACGACTTATATACGAGCAAGAGCGAGTACTCATACAGTTTGCCTTGTGCAGAAGCAATAATCTTAAGACGCCAAAATAGCTTGTTTTTCGACATAGCAAATGTGCTTGTGTGCCTACTGATAGTCAGTATAAGAACTTGATGAAAATTTACTGGAAAGACACTAGTAACGTCTTACAAGATTTTTTGCTCCAGATTATGCCAGGTGCTCCATATAAAAAAATGTCTGAAGATGGAGATCGTAAGTCTGCGAAAACAAGGCTGTTTATGGTGATAAAAATGGTAATGAAGCTGTTGATGCGAGCGCATCAAGTCTGGAATCATCATCAATCCATTAGCGAAAACTGACCAGTGCGTAATTCTGCTTCCAGACAGTGGACATAGAAGCCCATTTTCTGCAGTGTATTCACCAAACTTAGCTACATCTTTTCAATGTGGCTGGCGTTATTGAAATGAGTCGTCTCTTTAGATAAATCTTTTCATCATTTTGAAAAACGATATATTTTCCTGCATTCTTTTACTCAAGCAATTTTCTTAAAAGCCGGGTAGCTTCTTACAATGGAAAACCTTGTGCTAAATATACCCGGAATGAATGTTATGCACAGTGCATTTTATAGTCATTTGACCAGTCATTGGCTGTGAACTGCTGATAAAATGTAAAACTACTAAAGAAACAGTTTCTGGATGACCTTCAGACAGCTTCGAAAGTAATTTTCTTAATGAGTAGATAACCTTGCTCTTTTTATCTTTTCTCTTTTAAACCAAGTCTCTAACTTTTTGCAATCTGCTAACATGCCTTTAGTACATTTTGACCGCGGAAACTTTAACAATTTAAGTATCAGCATTAGCATAAACTTCCCACGACATTTCCGAGACTGCATCCAATAATCCCTATTTACTACTCTTCGCTTTCAACTTTTGCTTCCTTTTCTTTTCCATTCATGTCGTAATTCCAAGCTGTCAGGTGTCAGTCATGAGGAATGACGTGGTTGGTTTGTAATGCAAAATGAGAAAGGAAAGTGGACAGGTGCGTATCAAAATTTTAGCTATTCTCCTCTCTCAACGGAACTAACCTTGTTGTTCCACACTTAAAGTGCTTTCCTTTTTGCATAGGTGCTCTTAAGTAGTTGTATTACAGACTAAAAGTTCAAAAGTCGGATAGGTCTCTTCTTTCCAATTTCAACAATTGACCGAGACAAGCCATTTTGCTTTTCTGTCATCGTACGAAAATCAACTTAAGTCTCTCTCCATCCTCTCTTGAAAGAATGCCTAGCCTGTCTAATTAGATTAAAGTACGATGACATTTTTGGTTCGTTTCGGGCGATTTTCTATTAAATTCGCAGGCTCATGTTTTATTAATGTGCGGAGGAGAGGATGGACTCATTTGCATCTCTTAAACTTTTTTTTTGCCGGATTGATTGCTCCTTTCAAGGAGGGTGAGCACAATATCTCCACAAAACTCCGGTTGACTGACAGATGGTGACACTGATTTGACAAGGATTTTACCCTGCCATCTTTGCAGACTCATCAAGTTGGAGAAAACAAAAAAATAGAGCGCAGTTTAGTACAAGGACACACTTCACAAAACCACTTAAAATCGTGACAGTGTGTGCTCCTCTTGAAATATTGTCGTGTCATTGTCTAAAAAAATGTCACAACTGGTCTGGTTATTTTTTGGATTAGCTTCAGGCAGTAAACAAAAATAGACTCTTTTGAAAAATCAAAAGTGGTTGGCTGACGATATAAAATTATTTTATCCAGTATCGAGACAAGCACAACAACATAATCTGAGGATGAAAAGAAAGCTAAAAATAAAATGTGATTTTCCCGCTTCTTTTGTTATGCTTGACATGAGAGTACAGTTTAGACACGACAGAAAACTAATATAAAAACTGTAAAGAATTAATGGACGTATCAAGGTACACTTACCTACTTTACCTTATTATTAGTCTACCTGCTACGCTCTATTTTTCCACTGTGGTGGCCTACCTGACAGTTTTATTTACTGCGGACGCTATCGAAAAATTAATAAAAAGCCGTATACAATAGCCCTAACAAATTAAAGTTATTTTTGTCCTGCCTTGGCCGCATAATCTAACTCTTTACTATTTTGTGATTGCTGCTGCGACGTACTTAAATGTGCAGTTTAAACTGTAGTTAGTAGTAAATCGTATTTTAGCCTAATTTTTTTGATTCTTATACCGTATACGCGCATAATATACCTGTAATTACCTATCGAAAATGTTATATTTGTCTAATCATACAACCCTAAAATAGCATTTTTACAGTGGAATTTGACAAACATTATATTTTTAAAATACTAAAAAGTTTGTTCTTAACATTGCAAAAACGCTTTTCGTATTTATATTTACACAGTAGTAAGTAACGAAACATACACAATTGTATTTTTTACACGGAAATATAGTATCCGCTTTTTGATAATTCAGTTTTTTTTCTTTTTAGAGCTAGGATGTACAATGCATATGTATGGTAAATTCACAAGAAAATGTTTTTGGTGTATATCGCGTATCAATTCTCCGTACAAACTATAAATTTTAATGTATCATTTAAAAATATATGTAGTCAGTGTAATATATATTTCTAGTTTACTTATCACCTTGTCATTACACAATGGATGAAGAGGATCACCACTGTTAGAACGATGGAGGAGGAGAAAGTCGGCGCGTACCCATGTTCCCCGTGCTGCATCGGAGCAGAATGTTCACCTAAAGTTTAGAAAACAGCAAATAAATATGCTTAGTCACGCCTCACGTAAAAAAGATTGCACAAAACAGAAAGGGAATGAACATGTTTACGGGAAATCAGACAGCTACAGGTTATCATCATCAGCACATCATTTTCATCTTCTGGAGAGAAAATGCCAGCTAAAAATAAGGATGGTAGTGGGGGAGTAGCGCAATCATTTAAATATATTTTTTTTACAAATTTCTTAGCTCACATTTGCCGATATTTTTCTTGAGTGGGGTTTGTACCTAGTTTCGTCTTTACAGAAAAACTGGGCCAAAATGGAGAGAGAAGGAGACGGCTTTATCATCATATGACTCCACTCGCAAAAACGATTCAAGGAAGCAAATTGAAGTTGGAAACTTTCTTTTAAAAAAAGTTATCTAATTTTGAGCTTAAATGAAGACGAGCGAAATACGAGGACTGACTTTCGTGAGTATATAGCGACAAGTTTACGCTACTCCGCACTTCTTCTTTTTATCTGTTATCACACATCATCGTCATCAATAGTAACTTTTTTTTCGAGAGAAGGAGAAAAAAAATGAAGTACACACTCGTTTCAAGTATGGAAAAAGAGAAGAAAAAAAGTTTGTTAATCTAATTTCTAGTTAGGCCGTCTTGTTGCATAAAAAAAGTGTGCAAAATATATATTCCTCAATTTCACGTTAAAGTAAGGAGCGAAGGAAAGAAAAGGAGCTCGGAAATCAAATGAAATCGTAAAGACAAAGCGGTAGAACAAGTGGAAAAGTGGGAATGCACATTAGCACAACTTGCCGTAGTTTTTTTTGAAAAAAAAAGAAAATGCGGAGAAATAGAGAATTACAAAACAAATTGGATAACCTGACAGCCCGCGCAAGAAAAAAAACCGCTTTAAGGTTTTGGATACTTTTTTTATAAAAAAAAATTGACAGACTTTTTTTT
Organism: Acrocyrtus sp. NNG-2020; assembly: GCA_027744115.1. Lineage (NCBI taxonomy): Eukaryota > Metazoa > Arthropoda > Collembola > Entomobryomorpha > Entomobryidae > Acrocyrtus > Acrocyrtus sp. NNG-2020. The sequence continues at coordinate 15,543 of JAHZND010003621.1, read as the reverse complement.
ACCTACATCCCCGGGCCCTTACTAATATATTCATCGACGTACTTTTGTGAGACGGAGAAAAAAAAACTTCTTTTGAAGAATGAAAGTTGCTCAGTTTCTTTTTAGGTTGATTTGCATTATTATACCCCGTTTTTTAAAACACCACTTGTTTCGAGCTTATTAGAGGTTCGCTGATTATAATCTCATTACAATAAACAAGGAAATCCTTTTTAGAAGTGTGAGAAGAGGAGCTGTATGCGTTCTCCACACTGCTAACTTTTTTCTCCAAATCCGATTTCATTTCTTTTCTCAGTTTTCATTAAGACAGTCTCAAAAACTGTTTAACCTACTTTCACTCTGTTTACGCATATGCTCCAGTTTCACTTTCTCTCTAGCTTTTAAAATCCGTTTTTAGTTTTAAATGAGTCTGTCGCTCAGTTTTACTTGGAATTGAAAAAATAACTAATTTGAGATGGTGCCGCAGCCAGCTCAAAAAAAATAATTTAGCAAAATAATTGGCTCTTCCACTGATCCTCTTTTGGTAATTGCTTCGCGGGAAATATACTTTGCTCATAATTGTCAAACTGTAGTTACTTCTTTTTCAGCCAAAATACAAACGCGCATGTATAGTTCGTATCCCAAATTCCCAAGTAAATAAAAGAATTCACTTTGGTGTCCTGTAAATTGGAACAGCCTTCAAATTTAAATAACCTTGAAGCAATATTCTTCGAAAGGGACTACCAACACACAGCCTCATTATCTCACGCATATGCTTTTGCACACAGTGAAATGGAACATGAAAGAGAGCTATGTAAACGGACTGACTACCTAAAATACAAATATGTAAAATATCTGGGTTCTGTTTTCCTTCCGCTTCAGATGAGGCAACATTGAATTTCACAAAATCCTTTACTGCGTAATGATAGCCCTACTAATGACAATAATTATCACATTCCTTTACGCATGAAATTGAAATTGGAGAGCAGGTTTCCAAACGCCAAATAGCATAGTGCCTGACGGGTAAATCATATAATATTTCACTATTTTAATGAAAGCAAAAAAATACGCAAAGGGAATTTAATACTATAGTAGAAGTGGTTGCATAAGTTAACGATGATGCACGTTTTCTGGCACTGAAGGCTTCATCAGAATTTATTTTCTCACATCAGTAGCAAAGATGTAAAAAATTGGTTGTAGCGAAAGCGAAACCGTTTTCCTGTGCTATTTTTTATTGTTCCCTTTATCAAGGCATATTCATCCCGTATCAGATCTAGATGAAATACCGTCAACTTTTCATTCCAGGCAAGAATCTTGCCCAATCACTTCCATCATTTTTTATCACTCCCATTTCTCCAGCCAACACGGGAAACTCTGCTATAAAACTAATCAAAATATATTTTCATTGCGCCGTGTAAACTTCTGAGACATCCAGACTAAGCCAAATTCAGATTTATTTATACCCTTTCCTCCTCTCACTTTTCCTTTTGCTGAGCGGAACTTTGGACAAGACTTTCCCTTCCCGTCTTTCTCCTTCCTCGTACATACATTTTTTTCTATTATTGGCAGAGCTCAAAGCACACAGCCCTGTTTCTGGTATCAGGTCCCTGTGAAGTTTTACGCATTCCAAAGCTATGAATAACAGGTTGTCACGAAATTCAATAACTTTGAATAGGAACGGCGGAGAAGTGGAATCCAAAAAGAGGAATATATTTTAGAGAAGACGTGTTCCTCCAATGTTCCAGTTACAGATTTCACATTTTGTTTGTATAACACGACCACCAACACCAAACTCGAGTCTCAAGTCCCTCTCGCTATTTTCTGTATTTTCCAGAAAACCTACTTCCCTTTTGTTCGCTATTTTCGGAGCCAGCTCCAGATTCTTCTCCATTTGTCTACTATAACACCAACCAGCTCCGCAAGTCGGCAATCTACCATTCTTGGCTGCGTAATGTTTGCCCTTTTCCTGGCGCAAATTAAAGCTGCCATGTATAAATTTGCTCTAAATCACTTGGCGCATGCATACCGGAAGTCTTGCAAGTTTTTCCTACGCATCTATCTTGGTTATGTCAAAGCACAACTACTTTTCTCCATCGTAATTGCCAGCTCTTTGCATAGAAAGTGGAGGAAAATGCGCGAATTCATTCTCAGAAAAAAAACTTGCATTTATTATTCAGCGGTTCTCAATACTCCCACTTTTTTTTTACTTTACCATTGACAGATTTTCAATGGAAGGAGTGAGTAGCGAGAGAAAGCACTCCTTTCCTTTTTCAGACTTTTTTTTTCATTTAAAATACACTCCAAAAAAGGAACCTCCTCGCCTTTGATCGACTTTTATTTTCAGACTTACTTTTCACGTTTATTGTTAATAAGAAACCGTACATGCCTTCGTTCCTGGCATCTAGGTCGCCCAAAACACAGCCCTTTTTCCTTGCTCATTGTTTAGCGAACATTGTTTGTCTTTCATTTTTGCTGTAGAAAAAAAGAAGCCTAAAAAGTTGAACAGAGTGTATTACCAAAACAGTACACGGCATTGTTACACACTTCTCGCGAAAACTTTTTTGTTTGCTTTGTTCATTTACTTTATCATGCATTTACAGTGTAAAGAGCACATTTTTTCGGGATGGATTCCTGGAAGGAAGAGTGCATTTTCGTTTGTCCACACTACACCACTCCAAAATACAGACGGACCCTGCCAATATCTTTTGAGAGAGTATTGTAGTGCTGTTGTAACTACACGCATTTTAAAATAGGAAGAAAATAGGTCCACAATTTTGTGTTGACTTCGAAAAAAAAATTTAGAGTGAAATTGGAAGCAAGTATCCTTTCCCTCCCTTGTAAAAGTACTACAAAGGAAACGACTTTACAAAAGCTCGCAACAACGTAATTTTCACAGGAAGCGAACTCTCCCCGTAGGAATATATCTTTTTTGTTATTACACACAACAAACAAGGGACGCTGTGTACAGAAAAAAAAATGTTGTAGGGCCAACAAGTATCTTCCATTTCACATTTTTGCTGAGAACATTAAAGTGTTTTAATGCAGGGCTTGGCCGTGAGGCCATTCCCTTAAAAAGAATCTCCTTTTTCCTACGATAGTGCATTCGTGCATGTGATCAGCTAAAATGAAGTTAATGTGTAGCTTGTTCCAGGAAAAAAAATATATTTTGGAGAAAATTTCACGTATGTGGTTTCCCTCGTATTAAAAAAATATATATTCAAACAAAGTTAGCCCTGCTTCCCTTTGATCCCTCCACATTCCACACTATTAGATGAGGATGGGAGCCGTCTTCATCGTCAAAAAAATATGTGGAAGAAGCAGGTAGAAAAATGTTCGCTGAAGTATAGCGGTTATTTGCGAGAAAAATGGGAATGTATAATAAAATTAGAGCTTTTTCTTTTGTCGCATAACGTGCCTTCCCTTTGTTGGCGGAAGTTTCTTCTTTGGGAGACACATGAGGATACAGTCTACTGAGTCATTCCTTTGACTTTTTCCATAAAATTTTTTTTTCCTTGCACAATTACAAACTCCTTTTTTCATAACTGCACAGGACATAAACGCAACAGCGACCACCAAGGACATTCCATACTTAAATGCCTCTATATGTCCACTGACTAATGATAGCAATTTCTATTCCAAAACGGGCCTGGAGAAACTGCCACATCCAGAGCCTCGCAATGTAAACAAAAAACAAGTTTTCTCCAGTGTAAATAGAAAGGGAAGGAAAAGGGCCTGGAATGGCACAACTCTAAAGGAATATATATTTTTTTTGCTTCATTTCTTGAATGGAGAGGAGTTCAAGACTCCAAACAAGTTTTATTGCAAGGATTCCATTACGCGTGTTACTTCCGCCCTGTGTGTGTCTTCCCTTCGGTAATTGCACCCAGTAACAGTGTGCATTTTGTGAGGGAGCCGTGTCTAATCTGTAATGCTCGTTGGAACATTATGGTAACCTCATTATTCCCATATAAACTTCTTCCTTTTTGTTATCTTACTGCCGAACCGAAGAAAAGTCGTAGTCTTTCCTCATCACTAGTGCCATTTTGCTATTGCAGTTGAGTCATTGCCGTTGGCACAGCTGCTGCGTGATGATGATGTGCAGTACCAGCACTACAAAAAAACACCACTAAGCACAAGCACTTTCCGTAGATTCTTCATGGAAATAGATTATAAAGGGAAGTTAAAGAAGAAAAAAAGTAAATTCAATGTAAATACCACCAGAGACAAAAAAAAAGAAGTTTGACAAAGTTTTTTTTTCTTTTCTGTCTTCTCCTTCTGTCCCGCAAAATGTCTAGACTCGTTTCGCTCTTGTGTGCTATACAACAGTAAACATATTATCTGGAGTCGATAAGGCAGAAACACTGTTCCGTTCTGGTTTGCGCAATAATAATAGACTGGAGTATATGAAAGCCTCCGGATAGAAAAAAAATGAAAGGGATTCCTTCCATTCCAGTCTTGAGACATTGGCAGTTATCAGCATTAGTGAAATGTGTGCACGCATTATATGATCCGCAAAAAATAGCGAGAACGTATAGTCTGTAGCGGAGAAATGAGCTAAGACAAAAAAATATCTAAATATGGCAGTGAAAGTCTACGCAGGAGGAAGATGTGGTATTTACTTGTTTACTTTTCCTTTAGATGAAAGTTTCCAGAAGAGATAGTTTGCGGAGGCGGAGTATGCAAAAAGTTTATTTTGTGGGAAACTTTCGTTTTTAAACTGGGAGTAAAAGGAGAATGACAATTCCCCACAAGCAGGACTCATTACTTGTCATAAAAGTAACACTTTCTTTGGAGAGACATGAACAGCGCACAACTCATATTTTTTCATTGCCTGATGATATGCTGATGATGATACCCCCTCGTTGCTCGTTTTTCGGATGTGAAGTGAAGGGAAGAAAAAAAAATTATTATTTTGTTGAGGGAACAGCAAAAAAAGAAGAATGTAATTTCTTTTCACTGCAATTTTTGCTTGGGCTTCTGCAAATGCAAACAAGTTTTCAAAAGGAAAGAGAAAACACAGTTTTTTAAATGTATAATGTGCGGGGCATAAAGGTGGCTTAACACATTAAAATAGATACATAGTTTTTAGATTCTTTATAGCTATCTCACACATAATTCTCTTCTTATAATTTCGCGTATAGCACGTACTACTAGGTAATGTGTAAGGAATGTCAATATTTGTGTAAACTTGCAGAAGGTTTTTCTTTACTCGCTTTGGTTATCTAAACTATAGTTATTGGGACTTTAATTTTCCTTCAATTTAATTTAATATTTACATTCTGGGAAGCAGCTAGAAGAAGGCGTGCGCACAGAATACTCAAATTGCAGTTAGTAAAGCAAACACCAAGAAATATTTGGGAAAGAGTTTATGAAAATAATTGAAGGCTTAGGAATGGAGATGACTGATAATGAACACAAGCGGCAATGCTGACAGTACTACTAAAGTAAGCATGTAAATAGTACTAACAATGGCCAAACATAAGAGTCATAATAACCAATGGTTTTACAGCAAATTTCCACGCCGTTAAAATTTCATAATATATCACTAATAACATGTGTAGCAGAGATGGGTTAGTGTAGTTGCGGATTGATTTTATTCTTAATAACTGTAACCTAATNTAATAACCAATGGTTTTACAGCAAATTTCCACGCCGTTAAAATTTCATAATATATCACTAATAACATGTGTAGCAGAGATGGGTTAGTGTAGTTGCGGATTGATTTTATTCTTAATAACTGTAACCTAATGTATTTATCTTCACGAAAAAAGATCTCATTTTACCAGATGCCGATGAAAAGAAATGCACACCGAGAAATCGGATGAAAGGGAAGCCAGACAAAACAAAAAGCAGCAGAAAAATTACCGATTAAGCTTCAGAAAAAAATCTTTGGACAAACACCAACTAATCAAGCATAAGGAAAGTCCGTCTGTCTCACGGATTTAATTCAAAGGTTTTTTTCCTTTGACTTTCTTTTTTTACTGCAGATTGGTGCAGCAGCTCCATAAAAATTTTGCGGAGATGAGACACATAGGAATCCCTTCAAAGTCAGTGGTCAGACACTGAAAAGAAAAGGAACTATCGACGTTCACGGCGGAGCAACTGGGAAAGAACAATATTTGGAATCGACGGGACGTCTGCTTCTCTGACCTCCACCTCTTTTTCTCTCTTTTATGCATTTTCCCAATGTTTAGTCTACTTTTCAACGCTTTCTCTGCGCGAAGCAAGTTTGAAGCCAAAGCCAACATGCAACCGTGAAAAGCGTTAAGCTTAAAGATTTCACGAAGCTGTAAACCCAACAGGCCACCCCACCGTCTTCTTTGTGTGCAGCCAAAAAAGATAAATACCGCCAAGGGCACGGCTTCCAATACATCTACTTTGTGCACGGGACGTGTTTTTTAGTTCCAAAAAAAGGAGTCCAATTTCCAATAAGCAGTTTTAATTACCAATAGAAGATGCAAGCAAAAAATATTCTAGCAAGTCTGTCTACAGCTCTGTTGGAATACCATAAAAGCTTTTTTGGAGAGAGAAGGGAATTAACCAAATATTTTAATTCCCAAATACGGAGTGTTTTTGGTGTAAATGAGTACCTAATACTGTATATTCTACAAGCTTAAAACAAACCGCTCTGTCTTATGTACTCCAAGCTATAAAAAAATCGGGACTGGAGTTTTCCAGGCACAGAGAACATTTATTTAAACTTTCAGAATATTGGGAGAAAATAGCAGCATGGTGCGGTTTAATGTGTGTTCTGATGTTAGCTAGCAATAGGTCAGCGTCACTCCCAGAGGCTCCCAGTTAATTAATTTCTCAGTTCAAAATTATTTATGGTAAAAGTTTCCTTCTTTTTCACTACACTACACGACCACTACCACCGCTCCTGCTGCAGCTCAAACTGCTCCGCTTCTTTTCTCTTTCAAAGGGCGCACACCAAAGCTGGAAAGCGTAGCTAGGAACCCTAAAATAAGAATGCAAGCAAAAATTTTCTATTTTTTGTGTGCACAGGGAAAACAACCTTAGTCACTAATACAGTCTTCAGTCCTGTTTTTTTTCTCTACTACTCCGCTGTAGGTATAATTGGCTAAATATTGATGCAAAAATGCAAACATCCGCTGCTATTTTCACTCTCATCAGCAACGGCTTACCAAACCGATATTACTAACGCTGTCTATTTATTTTTGGAATTGCAATTATTTAATCATATACAAATCAGGTCTAGGCCAAGTGCATATTCTCAAAACTAGAAAAATCGCTCTTTTCATTTTCGCATCCCTAGAAAAAATTACTTTTTCTGAAAAAAAAAGACGCTTCACCGCCTGTTTCTATGATGGATGCGGATTTCGGAGTAAAACTTATTTCGTGTACAGTGCCTGATCTTGGCGAGAGTTTTGATAACTTCAACTTTGCGCTTGACATGTGCTGATCACGTTTGCGTTTTGCACTTCAGAAGTGAAAGTACTAACTACCATGGCACGGCACGGCAGTGTCTTGACTCCCGCCTTCCCTCCAGACGTCTTATTTTCTATTTTTTTGCATGAGAAAAAAACTACCCAAAAAAATCCAGATATATTCGGGTGACTGTTGCATATTTATACAGGAATATCCCTTTTATTTTTATATGTATTATTAATTCATGAGTAGCTCCATTTCAATACCCTGTGCATCCATGAATTCATATTCTGTGCTAACTGGCTAACTCGAGAAAAAAACTGAAAATATCTGAGTGCGTACTGGTGTATATCATACTCCCACCGTAAAAATGTTAAAAAGAGAGTATTGGGAAATTTTCTACATAATGGAAGACGAAGAAAAAAATTAGGGAATCCCCTAGAGTCTCGTTCCAGTTATGTAGCAAAATGGGAAAGATGTGTAGCTTGGCGAAAGCTTGTTTCAACCTGGGATAACAAGTACGAAAGCAAGGTAAATCTGAGAGAGCGAGCATGAAACATATTTTTTTTGCTGTATTCGCGAGCAGCAGTTTTTCCCAGAGATATTGTTAAAAATTACACTTGCTGAGTAGGTACTCTTACCTACAGGTAGGTAGTGGGAGTGGTGGCATAATAGAAAATTGTGCAAAAAGAGAGCTTCAAATTTATAATCAAGTACCAAAAAGCTAGAATTTAGTAGACGGTTTTGGCAGTGGATAAATATTTTAGCGTTTTGCATGCAGATTCGTGCATTTTTAATAAGTTTTATAAATTGCAGCTTGTTTCCGGTGCGCATTTACGGGAAATTTCTCCAGCAGAATGGGAAGGCGCACATTTCCGTGATGGAAATTAATTAAGTTGTGCTTAAAAATTTCACATGCACATTACACAATGTGAGCGCGTGCAGCACAAACAAACAGTTTTACAAGAGTAATTAGTACAAACAAGCAATTAATTATTTTTGGTACGTAATGGCATAATTTAGCAGAAATAGAGAGAGAACGAAATGATTTCAATCCATTTCCTTGTTTGTCGTGGAAAGACTGAAACTGTCCTATTACGTCAACTAATTACAGAAGCTCTTTTAAAAAACTTACAGCTCTAAAAGTATAGACAGAGTTGCAGTAAAATATATAAAAAGTGAAAAAAGTATTAAAAACCTTTAGTGGGCCTAGTAGAGTGGATGCCTTGTTCCGAAAGCATTTCACGATCTGCAACAAAAAAGGCGCTCAACTCAGCTTTCAAAAAATAAACAGAGAGAAGTTGTAAAAATAGTTGTAATACGTACTCCATATCTATAAAAATATATGGTATTATATAAGTACATAAAATATATATTCTTTTCAATTTTTTTGTTATCACATCAAAATAAAAAAATTAAAAATTTGGAAGTATTGATTTCCATAATTTAAAAAAAAACTGTACTTTCCCACTACTTCAAAACAAATCTCATTGTTAAAATGAAATTATCTGCAGCTTATTAAATGTCATTTTTAAAAGAAATGCAATTATTTCAACACTTTTATCATTTATACAACTCTTAATTACAGCTATATATTTAGAAAAAAAGTTATCTCTAAAAAATCCTCACAAGTTATTTATGTAAACTCATTTTAAAAACAAATTCGAGTGTGTGGCAATGTTCCCTTTATTAAAAAATAATATTTTGTGGAAGGTGACCACATAAATAACGACAGCATCTGGTGAAGTGTTCATAAAAGCGTTGGTGTATTGTTTCTCTGTAAACTCGACTGCAGTGATCAGTGCAGTGCTGCGCGACTATCATGTTTATTGAGTGCTTTTCTACGCCTTTCCTCCTACGCTTGTAACTGTTTTTCATTGATATCTCCCACTCCAGAAAAATTTCGCTATTATTATGGCGATGTAATGAACTAGAAAATGGGTTTGGAACCGGCAGTGTATGTGTGGGTGCAGCGGAAATAGTGTAATAAAATAATGTGATATCTCTGTATCCACAATTTTTTATGCGTATAATTTGATAAATGAGAGGTAATTTTATGCCTCCTGTTCTACGTCTGGTGTGCTTAATGTCTCAATTTTTTTCCAGTCTATATTCTACTGGGAAAAGCTGTAACTGCTTTTTTTTCGGGTATTACCACTCACGACTCACTGAAGAAAAAAAACGCCACAATATTTACCTCGCTAATAGAACGTGCCTACAACTTTTTTTAGTCAATTTTTATTTAGGAGATACCCTAAAAATAAGAATTCTTGTCTGCCTAAGGATGTCACGACTCACTGAAGAAAAAAAACGCCACAATATTTACCTCGCTAATAGAACGTGCCTACAACTTTTTTTAGTCAATTTTTATTTAGGAGATACCCTAAAAATAAGAATTTGCCTGGAGAGAAGTGAGAGTATTACGAGGTGAAAGTCCATTCAAATCTCTCCCATGAAAAATGCTCATTTTTAGAAGGGCAAGGAAAATAATGACAACACTTTTCTCTCCCTTTTTTATCCATATCGCCGTTTATTAGTTTAACCATTGGTCATGTTGAGTTTATGGTCTGGAAATTTACCATCATCATGTTTAAAAGCACTACGAAAAAAAAAACTTTCTCATCTCGTACTTTTTTTCTCCTCTTTCCCTTTGCTTACAGACATTTTTTTTCTCCTAAAATTACTCTCGTTGGCTTTTGTCAGACGTGACTTGTTACGTCAAATAGGGCTGAAAAAAGTATATGTAATGGAGGAAATATATAGGAAAAGGCAGGAAAAAGTACTTCTCCTCTAAACATCACACATCCTTCATGCTCTTCAGTTTGTATGATTTTTACTCCACATACGTGGCCACATACCCACCTCCATTTTTTTTGTCGCTGGCATATGCATTTTTTCTCCTACCCACCTAAAAAAATAAAGTTCTATAAGAACGCACCCATTTCTTTTTTTACTCTATTCTACCTTTCCTCAAATGAAAATGATGGTGTGACGGAGTAAACGTGAACGTGAGTATAAAAATATGATCCTTCTCCTTTTCCATTTCATCATGTCAGTTTGCATCCATTCTTTCCTTTTTCTTTTGCATGGAGCATTATATTATGACATGACATGGGTCATGAGTTCCTTTCTCTTCTTATATTTCCCCCTCCATATATATATCCTTCCACTTAGTCAAGGACTTCTGGACATGCATGCAAACGAACCTGAGAGGAGAAATAAAAAAAATTCTTTTTTTGGATGTGGATGTGAGGGAAGAACACAAGGTAAGAAAAAAACGATTTAAGAAAAGAGAGCAAAGTTTGAGTCGGTGAGTCATGTCCACTGAAGCTTTAGAAAAGTGAGTGGTGGTGGCTCTAGTTTTTCTAAGTTCTATGGTATATATAGGTATCTATGAGAGAGTGAAAACTGAAAAGCATTTTTTTTCTTAAGCTCTCTACCAAACACAGTAACATACACACTACTGCCCTCCGGTCGTCAGTCGTCATCATTTTGTCGACCAGCTATGACTATCTTTTGGCTATGGCTATAAGTACATGCCGTGGCACACATAAGCAAATTGTGTAAAAAAGATGCATAGAAAATTTTTCCCTCCAAAAAAAACAGTTTTTATATAAAGCTCGGCTCTATTTTCTCCGGTGTGCTAAAGCTTAAACTTTTTTTTTGCTATGAAGGATTTTAAGTTTCACTTCCTCTCCCCCTTTTCACTCTCTGTGATGATCATGCTGGCATTATTATTTGTGCAGGTTGGCTGAGTTTGCCAATTTCTTTTTACCTTGTTGGACATCTACGAAAAAGTACGTGAAAAAGCAGAGAGTAGGGAAGTAAGGCAAAATATTTTTTTGTGGTGGAAACATGACACTATGGATATGTGCCTCGAGGTGCTCCCGGTAATCTTTATACACACAAAATGGCCGTCTTAAACTGCATTTTTATAGTGTACATACAATAAACACCTCAAAAAAATAACTTCAAAACTGTAAGCAAAACCCATGTACTGCTCTCCTCTACACCTATAAATAGATGCTGGTATGAAAAGTGCTATTTCCTTCGCTTGTACTTTGTTTAAGGTTTTTTTATATAGAGCATTAGCAAGGAAATGCTGGGAATGTTTGCTGTGACTTTTTTTGTATCATTTCCCCGCGTGAAAGAGTATTGTGTGTGGTGATGGTGTCTCATTTCGAAAATAGAACACAATTTGACATCCTTGCCTTTCCCTTTCTTGGTTTCATTGAGAAAGAGAAAAATGGAAGAGGATCAAGGAAAAAATGGAGTCTAAAGTTCAGCAGTGCAGCTAAGAAAAATGCAGGTTGGGCCTTGCTGAGAAAGGGACAAAAATCAAGAAATTATATTTTTTTCTAAGGATTGTAGGAAAAGGAAGAAAGAATAAGAAAAAACATATATAAATGAGAGAAAACATCTTTTTCCGCACGGAAATCTCTTTGCGTTATTTATATAAGTAAAAAATGTGCGCATTTTCAGTTCATAGCCCTACTATTTTTTTTTCTCCCGCACAAAAAACATTTTCATATGACTATGACGTAACATTTTTTTATATGTCCTTCCTCCCAACTATTTCACTCTAGTTCCACATCTACTTTTCATACCCACCCAAAAAAATATGCTTCCGAACGTATGTGGCACAACCTTATTTACATTCCGAACCACAAACATCTGTCATTTGCTTATCACACCGAAAAAGTCTAGTCTCTGGAAGCTACATCGCACACTACTACCCGCCATACCAAACCAACTATTTCTCTAAAATACCCACAATAAGCTATAAATATGAGCTAGTTCACTCTCCCGTAACTTCCTGGCTCAATACGTGCAACACTATTTTTTTCTTCTCTTTGTCGCACTTTTTTTTTATTTTCTGCGCACACTAACAGAAAAAAAAAGTTTCGTAACTGAATACCATGTCATACTCTTCCCTCTCTAGCAGCTAATAATAATAGGAAAAGGAGTCGTGCCAATGAATGAATAGGTGTAATACAGTTTCTCCTACAACATTACATAAATTCTTTGCAAGAAAAGAGCCAGTCAGACTATGAATACTTAACGAATTTTTGTCCTGGATTTTTTCTCATTTTTGTCGAACAAAAAAAATGTGTCTCGCGCCTCGATCAAGAATAAAAAAGGAACCTTAGAGGAAAAAAGAGTGAATATGGTGAATGGCGAATGCAATTTCTTTTTATATTTTTATTTCGCTGGTGTAAGTAGATGCAGCAGTAGCAAGGAAATATATCACTATTTTATAGAACCCATTTTATTCAGTGTGTGCACGATAAAATTACTCGGCTTTTACGTAAACTTTCATGCATGTCTTTATAAACATGGAATTTATTTGCCAATCTCATATCCCATAGCGCTTTCTCATTCCAAGTAATCATTTTCTGCCAGAAAAAAAATGAGCAAGGAAGGGAAAATTTTCTTTAATATTGGTCGCTCTTTGCTCCTTTGACCTCGTGACTTTAGTCTATTGAGGGTGAAAAAATCAATTTTCTTTACCTCATTGTGAGCTATAGGTTTTGCAGTAATTCCCTAGTTGATTTTTTTTTCATTTCCTGTGAAAATTCAATCATGCAACTTTGAAATTTCCCACCGGAAAAAGGATAAAAACAGAAGGGATCAAATGGAGAGATATATATGGATAAATTATGACTGCCAAAAATCAATTCAGATTTGCTTCACCAGCTATTAGGTAATTCTGTAATTACAATCTCACCTCCCCCGTCCTACTTTCAATCTCACATCAATACATCCAATGCAATGACAACCACCTTTAATAAATCTAATTTTAATATGTACATACTTTTAAAATTATGTCTTGCTGAGCGGCTTGCAAATCAGTCAATCTACTATTCAAAAAAGTGATAGTAAGCAGAATACAGTACTTCACAGCGCAGCACGGAGATGACCAACAATGTGTGCATTGTCCTGTCCTATCCTCTCTACTTCTCAGCTTGCCAATTGTCCAGTTTACTATTCGGATTTTTTCACGCGTTGGGTTTTGTGAGGCTAAAATTGTATACCGTACCGAATAAACTGGTCTAAAATAGTAAAGAGAAATGGCACACACCCTCTCTGTCTTGTTGTCTTTTGCGTATGCTTTTGCCTTTCGGTTTTCGCAAAATTTTCACTGGAAACTAGCCTAACTCCAAAATAAATATATTATATAAATACTTTATTGAGTGGAAATAGAAAGTTTAAGTAGTGTATATATTTTTTTTTGGAAAAAAGTGTCACATTGATTTATCTCTTTCCTATACCGCCCTAATTTTTTAAGGTGCCTAACAGCTCTCCTCGCTACAAAGTACCTTCTCAGGGATGTCAGTTCAAAGAAAGAAAACCATAAAAGGAAAAAAAAGTATTTCCTGGCATGTTTATCCGGGGCAGAAACTACAAAATAGTAAACAAAAACTTTCGGATAGCTCGTTTAACGGAGACTTTCCCACTGCACTGTGGGAATTCTGGAAACGACAAGCTTTTCCTGTTCCAATCCCAAGTCACTGTCACCGTATTTCGACTACTTTTTATTTAGGCTAAACTTTCTCTCTGGCTAGTACCGTGATCGTGAATGGTGAGATCTGACTGAGAGTTTTTGGCCAGACTGAAGAACCAACGGGGACAACAGAAAAAAAAACTATTAAACTTTGTAGTAACGCTCTCCGACCTAACTAATACTAGCGTGTATCTGTGTTTTTTGTGTGAAATCCCGCAAAATAGTGCTTTTGAATGTTACTCTAAAACTGCACTGATTTTGTGGATTTTCCAAGAAAATGTAACTAAAAAGCTGAAATGTCATATGTGGAAAATACTGAAGTAGATCGTAAAGTTATCAAGAGAAATGATTAAATTGGCTTCCAACATGTCTAGTCAAAATCATCCAGACCCAGTCCAATTCTATGTACGCATACATACAAAAATTTACTACTAAAGTGAAAAATATTGCGTTCCGAATCCAGTCAAAGTACAGACAAAACTTGCTTTACGTAAAAGTTACTCTCGATAATTTAGACCTAATTAATCGTAAAGTTTACAGACAAAAAGATGTATAGAAGAGGAAAAACGATTCTAGAAAGAACATTACATCATCCTATGATGAAGTGCGAAGTCAGAAAAGTAGAAAAAAAATTGTGCCATTCATAACGAACAACTATTGAAATACTAGAAAAACAAGTGTTGTTTACTATTGAAATTGAAAGAGCTGTAAAAAAGTACAAAATTTAAGATATTTGTGCAATCAATGGCATATCCTAGTATTCCTATAACTAGGTGCATTTTCAGGTACCCACGATTATAATTTTTTGTCTAAAGCGGCTCTACAAAATACATACCTTGAACGTTGAGGAGCATGGCCAGATTCATTTTTGGCTCGGTATTCACTTGGCACTCGTACACACCTGCATCCCTCCCCTGAACGAATTTTATCTCCAACGTCCAATCATCAGAGTTTTCCGGGTGTAGTACCGAAAATCTCGCGTCTGATGAGAAGGTGAACACTGTCGAGGTTAGAACGTGAAGGTCCCTTTTCCGAATCCACGAAACCTGTATTCCAAAAAAATGTGTAAAAATTAGAGTCGAACTAATTTGAACAATTTCGGAAATGAGCGCATACTGCAAATAAGGAAAAGTTTTTGGGATGATATCACACTGCCTTTTTCTTTCATTTGCCAAAGAAAACAGAAAATGAGTTGTGAGGATGCGGGAGGAGAGATAAAATGCACATTACATTAGCAATTAGCAGGCAGATCACCACTCCGAAAAACTTTGTGGGTGGCCTCCGTAAAGTTTCCAGCTTTGGAAGCCAGCCGTCAATCTGCAGTCACTCATCAGCGAAATCATTAAGACTCATCAGGCTTAACTTTCCACAGATTTATGCACACTTGCTCAGTCCCACTTTTGACCTTATGAATATAGCCCGGCTTTACTTTTTACATGCATGAAATTACTTGCTCCAAGTAATCAAAAGTTCAACAGAACGCATGTCTGTAAACAGGATCAATTCTTGCAACGGATTTGAAAGAGCAGCTGCCACAAGTGTCGGATTTCATCCTATCACAAGAAAATCCATTATTCTAGCCAATTTTCAAAATGGCAAGCTATAAATAGCGCTTTTTCGCAAATGAGTTATTCAAAATATTAAACTTTAGGATGAGATAAGCAGTTCCATTT